>MU551526.1:10958162-11034363 GCA_024362625.1 Silurus asotus
TACGCCCCCATAACTCCCCAAATCTCCCCATACCTCCACATACATCTCCACAACTCCCCATACACTACTAGACCCCCCCCCCCCCATAAATAAACAAATAAATAAATAAATAATCGAACTCGTATTGATCAGATTTACAGTCTGAAGATCAAAAATCACCTCGTGCATTAATGAAAGTGAAGCTCACAATCTTCAACCTGCATCTGGTTAATTCATTGTGTGTGTGTGTGTGTGTGTGTGTGTGTGTGTGTGTGTGTGTGTGTGTGTGTGTGTGTGTGTGTGTGTGTATCCTCTCAGAGATTGCATGGTGCATGGTCAGGGAGTGTGTGATGTTGTGTATCAATGAGCAAATTCATTTTCATGCATCACTTGCTTTTGGACAGCGTTTGACAAATGACCCCGACTTTTCCCTTTTTCTCTTTTTTTAGCGATCAGAATGAAAAACCCTCCGAATCTCTCGTGCATGAGATTTTCTTTTATCTAATCTTTTTAAATATAAAACCGCATTAGAAATGAATCTAAATGTTTGCAGTGTTAAAAAAAAAAAAAAACGCCGCATATAAATCGAATTGCGAACAAACACGAATCCTCAGTGCATCGTTTAGTTTGTAAATATAATTCGATTCGGGGGGAAAAAGGAAATAAAGAGGAACATTTTGATTGGTGCAACATTAAATTAATTGCGTGTTTTTATTAATGTATATGATATTCGATAAATAAAGATCAAACGCGTATTGACAAAAAATAAAGATTTTTAAAGAAGATCAGGATGTTTCTGTTTTTTATTATTAATATTGTTTATTTTACTGATTTTGTTTCGACAGTTTTGTTTTTCTAGAATTATCTTTTACTGAGATTTTAACAGAATTGGTTTGAAAAAAGGCAAAGAAAAGAAAATGTCGGAGGCGTTAAAAAATAAAAGCGGTGGAGCGCGCGCCTAAATCATGTTAATAATTATGTATATGTTTATTATAATATATAATCTATCTATCTATCTATCTATCTATCTATCTATCTATCTATCTATCTATCTATCTATCTATCTATCTATCTGTCTGTCTGTCTGTCTGTCTGTCTGTCTGTCTTCAGGAATGGCAATAAATAATTGTTCTAATGATCTAATAATGAAATAAAATAGAATAATGCTAAATAAAATGATCGGATTCGTAATGTGTGTGTGTGTGTGTGTGTGTGTGTGTGTGTGTGTGTGTGTGTGTGTGTGTGTGTGTGTGTGCATGATACATGATAGAAGAAGAAAGGCAGTAATTTATTTGGAAAATACCGTCGGAAAAGTCCAACGTCGCTGAATAAAAGCAGAGAAAAGCCGAATGTTGTTTTATTTCCATGTGAAATTTATATTTCAAACTTTAAACTGTTTTATTTAAACTGTTTTATATTTAACACGAAACACTGCGTTTTTTTGGTTTAACCACCTTAGAGTTTTTATATATTAATGGCTTTAACAAATAACCATATTTACTATCTATCTATCTATCTATCTATCTATCTATCTATCTATCTATCTGTCTGTCTATCTATCTATCTGTCTGTCTGTCTGTCTGTCTGTCTGTCTGTCTTACATCTTCAACATTTTTATTACTTTTGTGTATTTTCTTTCTTTCCTTCTTTCTTTCTTTCTTTCTTTCTTTCTTTCTTTCTTTCTTTCTTTCTTTCTTCCTTCCTTTCATCCACCCTTCATCTATTTCTAATATATTTATATTTATTTATAATTGATGAAATATACCTTTTTTCTGTCTTTGTTTAAGTGATGAAGGCGTCCCAGTATGTTTGTTTTTTTGATCTGTGTATTAAACTCTCGGTCGTATGCACTCGTGTGTGAACTTAAAGAAACAGTCAGTGGGGAATTTCACTAAAAGATCTGCCCCTGAGTCCGTGTGCTGTGGATGAGCGTGCACACAGAGTGGGGTGGGGTGTCACTCCCTGTGGGGTGATTAAACAGAGGCTGTGTCCCGCTTGGCTGCTTCATATCAGGCACTGAAGAGAGAGGTGTGTGTGTGTGTGTGTGTGTGTGTGTGTGTGTGTGTGTGTGTGTGTGTGTGTGTGTGTGTATTGGGGGTGCTAATCTCTTGTGAGGCAAGATTGGCCTTTTCCACTCCATTAGCTTCATCATAGCATCTCTCCCATTAAACCACACACACACACACACACACACACACACACACACACACACACACACACACACACACACACATACACACACACACACACACCCAGCAGTGAGACAGAGAGGGCAGAAACGCCGACTCAGCAGTAGCTACGGACCATGCTGATTTCATTCAGATCTCATGTGTGTTCCTGATTAAATCGGATTCATTCTGAACACCATGCTGATGAGGTTCCTGTGAGTTTTATGGACGTAGATATGGGTACATTGGACCTTGGACCTTAGACTGACTACAGTAAACTGGATTTTGAGTTTATATCTTGGTCACTGCACTAAATAATGAAGGAAACGGGGAGGAGATGAAGCTTTTAAAGATCTTAACAATAAATGATTGATGAGAAAATCTGTGCATAAACTGAAATATCCCTGAGACCTTATTAGTCCTCATTCGCTCTTATAATGAACTTCACCCTTCTGAGAAGGTGTTCCAGCAGATTTTTTTTAGAGATTTATGCCCCTTCAAACACAAGGGTCATTTCAGGTATTGATCTAAAATGTAAACAGATGGAGAAGATCGAGTTCAAGCTTAATAGCACGAGATCCTCCATTGTACACAATGCGAGCCCTACGAAGATCTGCTTTCCATGGAATGGAGAGGAAGATCTCCTGCTATTGGATGAATCTGAACGCTGAGTGCAACTTTGGCCTCCTCACTTTGTTGCTGATGAACACAAATGTCCCCAAGCACACTCCAAAATCTAGTGGAACATCTTCCCAGAAGAGTGGAGGGAACCATTAGAGCACGTTGGCTCATTGTTATGATCTACAAACAACTGTACTGATTATATAAATGCAGATTGTAGGAATAAATGGTACGATCTGTTTTTTCTAGCGAATTCCCCGGTTCCAAGGGTCAGGTGTATGAGAACGGAGACGCTCCCGGAGCCATCGAGTTGAAGAGGCCGGTCGGAGCGCACTGCCATGGAAGCAAAGCTCAGTTGGAGGAGAACCGGGATAAACTGGTGGCTAAAAAGAAGCTGTACATTGCATCGATAGTCTGCCTGGTCTTCATGATTGGGGAGGTGATCGGTAAGAGTCGCCCGGTCGATGTCGCAAAAACGGTTTCCTTTTTGAAACTCAAGGAAACGTCTTCGCATCTCCGTTTCTGCAGGTGGATATCTCGCCCACAGCCTGGCCATCATGACCGACGCCGCTCATCTCCTCACAGACTTTGGGAGCATGATGGTCAGCCTTTTCTCCCTGTGGATTTCCTCTAGACCGCCAACCAAGACCATGAACTTTGGGTGGCACAGATCAGGTAAGCGCTATTGAGGCAAATCTAGCATGAGGAATCATAAGCTTGGGGTCTAACATGATTTATACTTTTTTTTGCATCTTCAGAGATTTTAGGAGCGCTGATATCCATCATGTCGATCTGGATAGTGACTGGAGTGCTGGTGTACCTCGCTGTGGAGAGAATCGTAAGAAACGATTACGAAATCGATGGCAGAGTGATGCTGCTTACTTCTGGATGTGCTGTTGTGGTCAACATCATGTGAGTTCAAAAAGCCCTGCGGTATTACTCCACTGAGCAAACCGATAAAATCCAGCGAGGATTTTGATTGCAGGGTTCTTTTATAGAATGGCGTACATCCTTCACCACTCCACCAGCTTTCACGGGATCGAATCCGGCTATCACAAGATCACCGAAAACGGGATAAGTCCCGTGGGTCATGGCCACTCCCATAGTCTCCTGGGGGGCCACGGAAACACCAGCGTCAGAGCGGCGTTCATACATGTTCTGGGCGACCTGTTGCAGAGCTTCGGGGTGATGATCGCCGCCATCATTATCTACTTACGGGTGAATACGTCAAACCACTAAATGAATAGGGGTGTAACGGCACACGTGTTTAGACCGAACCGGTTCAGTACAGGGCTTTCGTCTTTTCGGTGCACACGTGTATAAAAAAAGGAACTAGAGTTAGCGCAGTGTCACTGTGGCGACTCACTGCAGGCTGGAAATATAATTGTGATTTTGTTTTACGCCGCAACTTTTTACGGAGTGGAGCAGTATGGATTCTATTGCGTTTTTCAAGAATTCTGTGTACCGTCACACCCCTACCACATACATACATCAGTTTTCTGGACACCTGACCATTATAGCCATATGGGTTCTCCAACAAAGCATTACAATTTCTAAGAAACCCAAAACCAGCTCCAGGATGACAACGATCTCCATGAGAAGACCATAAGAAATCCTGCACAGACCCCTGACCCTCTCAACCTTCTCAACACCTTTGGAATAAGCTTTTACCTGAGCCTCCTCAACTCATCCAGAATGATGATCTGACCTTACTAATGCTGAACAAACTCCAAAATCTAGTATAAAACCATCCCCAAAGAGTGGAAAAAAGGAATAAATCTGGAACGAGATGTTCAGCAAGTACATATGAAGCTCTGATGGTCAAGTGTACACAAAACGTTGACTATATAGTATAAAACGGAGAAGACTAACCGAACGCTTTTTCTGTTGCAGCCCGAATACAAAATCGCCGATCCCATTTGCACCTTCTTGTTCTCTTTGTTCGTCCTGGGGACAACGCTCACCATTCTCCGAGATGTCTTCCGCATCCTCATGGAGGGTATGTTTGTTTCAGGGCTTGATTGTTCAGACCTCTTGTAAAAAAAACCGTGTTCTTCTATAGTCATGTTGGTTCCGTTCACCCCATTGGAAAAAATCTTCAAGCTTCCCTGCTCCAAAACAACCCCAAACCCTTCCGCCTACGCCTCCTTGTTGTAATGTGATGGTGTGGCAACATCTGGTAACATCTCTCCTGAGCTCTGTCATTTACAAGTTCTTCCGTTAGAGATTAAAATGTCCCATTTGGACTCCAAAGAACTTCCTTCCAGTCATTCACTGTCCAATTCATGTGCGTTTTTTTGGCTTTTATGTAACTGTTGCATAGAAAAGGAACACATGCATCTGAGAAACCGTAAAACACTTTATATAGCCGAAAAGATCTTTGAAATATCCCCACTCTTCAAAACACCACCTTCAAGTTTAGATGTTACTGTAGCTCCTTGGTTGCACAACTCCAATCTCAGACCAGAAAGGTTTTAAATCGTCCATCCTGACTGATTACCTTCTATTGGTGGGAAGATCGGATCTTTTTAGCGACTCGGTTCTTTGAATCTCAATCATCGAAATAAACGAATCTTTTTTTGTTGTTGAGTCATTTAGTTCTGTTTCCTCTGTAATGCACCACAAAGTGTCCGAGTCACGCGATTAATGAACGAGCGACTCTTTCAAAATAACCAAATCACTCTTTGAGATGACTCGTTCCTCCAAGTCACAGTAACAACTCGTTTAAAAACGAACAAATCGTCCACGATCCTCTACTCCAGCCAATCGAGAATGCCTTTGGCTCATGTATATAGAAGAAGGCAGATAGTGCGTTCCTTCGAGTGTGTTACGCTGCCCCCTGTGGCAGAACGAAACAAGACAAAACGGGTTGGCTGCTTCTTCTTCTTCTTCGCAAAATGTCATATTAGTGGCTAATTTATCTTTAACTGCAGGTCACCTGACATCTTTATGAACCATCAAAAAACAAAAAACTTTGTAAGAAATTGAATTATGGAATTATAGAGGGGTTAAAATGTTCCTCAATGATCTTTGCAGTGTGCATGTTCTTTTGTAGTTCCTCGTGGCATGTGTTTTACTTTCAGGTGCACCCAGAGGAATCGAATTCAACTCCGTAAAGGAAGTGTTGCTATCGCTGAAATCTGTGAAGGCCTTGCACAGTCTGCATTTGTGGGCTCTAACCCTCGGACAGACCCTGGTTTCTGTTCATGTGGCCATCGGTAAGACAGGAGTCCTTTACTTTGGGCAGATTTGTAAGATGTGTGCCAAAAGTATTTGGACACCTGACTTTTTCCACCTGTATGTACTTCTTCCCCAAAATTGTTCCCACAAACCTGAAGGCACGCATTTGTATATAAGGTTTTATAGCATGGAATTACGAGATTCGGTTCTGTAGCTCAATGAAGATCTGCTTTCCAAGTGTTGGATGTGTGTGAAAAAAATGTGAAAGAAATCTCACAAATCTCCACAAAGCACAAAGCAATCTTCTTGTCAGGTGTCCACAAACCGTTGGCCTTTAAAGCTGGAAAAACCCCAGACCTGCTAAAATCAATCCTGTGTGTGTTTTAGAGGAAAACGCAGATCCTCAGAGCGTCCTCAAGGAAGCAACCGAGCTCCTTCAGACCAAGTTTGGCTTCTACAGCACCACCATCCAGGTCGAGCCCTACAGCGAGGACATGGCCTACTGCACCATGTGCCAGGATCCCACGGAATAACGTGGGGAGGAAAAGTAGACAAGGAAAATGCATTAAATACATCGTTTCTGAGGTCGGATTATGTCCAGAAACGCTGCCGGGGCATTAGCAGGCACTTTCTTTTTGATTATATACCAAATATATATAAATATATCTCAATTATTCATACATACAGAAATACTGCCATTCTCGAATGTTTCTGAAATGACAACTACGCTCTCCCGGCATCCCATAATAATCCATTCACATTCCGTTCCAAAATCCTGGAGTATTCTTAAAAATTCCGCCATTATTCATCCAATCTTACACATCATTCCGATAGCGTTCTGATCATAAACGATCGAATGGCCATCAATTACACGTGCTAACTATTCAGAAAATGCCTGGATGGATATCATGTCAATAAAATATTTAAAATCAATATTATTAGTAAATATTAACATTTTTCCTTCTCTTCTTTTCAGATTTTTCTTTCTGCCTCCTCCTTCATATTTACATTTTTTTATACGATATGAATAATGCATAATATTAAAATATGCACAATGTTTATTTATTTTTTATTTTTAAATATATTTCATATTTGATTTCACGTTGTTTAATGTTTTTCCATTTGATGTTGTCATCAAATTTTTTTTTCTACTTTTTTTTGTCCAGCATTTTGGATCAAAAATGGGAAAAAAGGGGAAAAATATGGAAATTCCATCCATTCACATACTGTACGATTGCAGGAGACAAACCTCCACGTGTGCCTTCATACCATTTTTGGTTTCCACTACAAAAAAGACCCTCGAAAATAGGTTAAATACTGAATAATTTCCTTTAACTTGGACCACACAAGCCATACCTGTGTATATCATGTGGTTCCTGATTGGTCACGAGAGCCATACTCGCATATATTACTGAGTGGTTCCTGATTGGTCACGAGAGCCATACTCGCATATATCACTGAGTGGTTCCTGATTGGTAAAAAATAGCCATACTCGCATATATTACTACGTGGTTCCTGATTGGTAAAAAATAGCCATACTCGCATATATTACTACGTGGTTCCTGATTGCTGGCGACGTTGCATAAAGACTGAAAACGATGTAGTACAAACACTTGCCATGATGATGTTGTTGTTGTTGTGCTTTTAAAGTGTTTTGATATCATTGGCTGCGTTTTAAGAAAACAGAAAAATGTGGGTACGGGTACTTCGGAGATATCCGACTCGCCGCATGCTTGCATGAGTGCCGTTTTAATCAAGAGAAAAAAAAACTGCCAATCAAAAGATTTCTCAATACGACATGACCTCTGTCCCGCTTTAACCTCGAATCACTTTTGGTAAAAAAAAAAAAAAAAAAACTCTGAATAAAATATCGATATATTTTACAAAACACTTCACCGTGCCATGATGAACAAGTGAGGAAAGACGGACCAACAGATAAATTTGAATATTTTTATAACAGTGCTGCACTTAACGTAAAGAGACCATTAGAGGTAGAAGCCGAAAGAGAAAAAGAGGAAAATGATGCACTTTGTCTTTCTTTAGAGTGTTTCAATTAGCGACGGTGTCGTTCGGGTCTATCTGCCCCGGAGCTCAGCTTGGCAGAATGATAGAACCAGTATTAGGTTTCTGATGTGTTCCTGGAGCCAAAGCAGAGCGTTCTTTCAAAACCCAGAATTTCCCATTGAAAAAAAAAAAATGGAATCTGAAAGATTAGCAGGAGGAGCAAAACAGTAATTTACCTCTAAAAATGAAGGAAAAATCCCAGTCCCACGAGTAAAGCATTTTATATATCCTGTGGCCCTTGAGCACGGCCCCTAATGCTCATGTGTTGGGTTTATAAGTGAGATAATTGTAAGCTGTTCTGGATGAGAGCATCTGCCAAATGCCATAAATGTGAATGTAAATACACAGATAGATAGATATATATTCATAGATACATTAAATCTCCCCCCTCTTTCTCTCTCTTTCTCCATCTATCTTTTAATATTCATCTATCTATCCATCTCAGTATAACTATGTCAAAATTCAGCCATCCATCCATCCTTCTTTATCTATTTCCATCCATCTTTCCGTGTACATCTATCTCTCAGATAGATAGATGAATGGGTACTATCTATCTATCTATCTATCTATCTATCTATCTAGTGTTGATTTATTCATTGATAAAGACTCAAAGCACTTTTTTCTGCCGCTCTGCAGAAGGGCGTCTTCTAAATGCCGTAAATGTAAATATCTGTCTCTCAGTATATCTATCTATCCATCCATCCCTCCCTCCCTGTCTATAAACTTGTTGACCTGCTGTTGTTTCTTGCTGGTTATCAGGTTTCTGATGTGTGTAACGTGTGTGAGCAGTAAAGGCAGAATGTGTGTAAATCAGTTATGCTTCTGACGTGTCCTGCGTTTCTGTGTGGTGTTACACTCGTGTTACACAAGTCAGTATTCTAGCGTGAAAACTGTCCTTGTCAATATGTGTGTGTGTGTGTGTGTGTGTACATATATATTTTGCATATTGTATAAAAGTCCTTTGTGTAGATGTTTTATGGTGCTGTATGTATCTGTGTATTTACACCTGATCATGTTTGTCACTACATATTTAATAAAAAGTGTATTTCTTTTCTAAACCACAATAAAAAAAATTAAAATAAACACAGATGAAGCATTTGTTCTTCAAAACATCACTATCCATCCATCCATCCATGGTAGTCTGTCTGTCTGTCTGTCTGTCTGTCTGTCTGTCTGTCTGTCTGTCTGTCTGTCTGTCCATCTATGGTAGTCTGTCTGTCTATCTATGGTAATCTGTCTATCTATCTATCCATCTATCTATCTATCTATCCATCTATCTATCTATCTATGGTAGTCTGTCTATCTATCTATCTATGGTAGTCTGTCTGCCTGTCTATCTATCTATGGTAGTCTGTCTATCTATGGTAGTCTGTCTGTCTATCTATGTATCTATGGTAGTCTGTCTATCCATGGTAGTCTGTCTGTCTGTCTTTCTATCTATGGTAGTCTGTTTGTCTGTCTTTCTATCTATCTTTGGTAGTCTGTCTATCTGTCTGTCTGTCTATCTATCTATCTATCTATCTATGGTAGTCTGTCTTTTTATCTATGTATCTATGGTAGTCTGTCTATCCATGGTAGTCTGTCTGTCTGTCTGTCTATCTTTGGTAGTCTGTCTATCTATCTATCTATCTATCTATCTATCTATCTATCTATCTATCTATCTATCTATCGTAGTCTGTCTGTGTCTGTCTGTCTATCTATGGTTGTCTGTCTGTCTGTCTGTCTGTCTATCTATCTATCTATCGTAGTTTGTTTGTTTGTTTGCTCAGCTGTTGCTTCTGACCATAAACCTTAGAAGGAAAAAAAGTTTCACTCTACAAGTCCATTAATACTCACATCTGTTCATTCATCAGTCCTTAAATGCCCATACATTAAACTGTCTTTCCATGCATCCCTCCTTCCGTCTACCCCTTTATTTCTCAGGCTATATATCCTTTTCCCTTTTAGAGATCAATCATTCCGTTTGATCTTATTCGTTTTAAAACAGTGATTATGCTTCAGAAAAACCCTGTACTGGATTTTATAAATAAAAATTAATGGATATCAAATGAGTAGGTTCCAAATGAGTATATTTTCCTTCTGGGTTTGTTAATAAGACCACTGGAGAAAGAATTGTACCTCCGACTCCTAGAGGAGACGAGACGAGATGAGAGATCCAGGGACACCAGACAACCACCAAGTCCTCTTGGTGAATAAAACATACCAACAAAAAATTAGCGGAAATATATTGCTGACTGGTTTAATTATAACACGAACACACAAGATACAAAACCATACATTTGCCTAGTTGCCTATACATACGTATATACAAACATACATACATACATACATACATTCTAAAACCCAACCCAGAAAGTCTTCATTGTAGAAAAATCCATTGGCGCTCGAAAGGGCTGTAGACCTGAAGAACTGGAGCTGCCGTATAAATCGGACAAGACGACGACGAATAAAAACAAAGTGCACAAAATATATAAAACCTACAAGTGTATGAAAATAGCCATTGATCTTTTCCAGTCCTCAAAATAAGTTATTATTTAAAAATTCTCCAATCCGTATAAGGTCTTAGAAGTGAAACGAACTACACCAGAATTCTTTAATGGAGCAATGGAGTGTGTGGTGCGTATCAGGGCACCTAGGGCACTTGAACGGTCTCCACCGTGGACTGCTGGACGATCGTCGGCGATGCGTCGTTTTCCTGAGAGCAGAACATGGTGCTGAATTGGTATTGAGCTTCACTGATGAGTTTTTCCATGACTGGGCCGTCCAGGCCGCTGACGCAGTGAACACGTACGAGTCCGGACTGACCAGACGACAGAACCCAGGCATGAGCGTCCATGTTCGGATTAAAGCACACCTGCAAAAAAAAAAAAAACAGGGTTATTATTGTGTACACTATATAAACACCTGATTACCATCCATCCATCCATAGATAGATAGACAGACAGACAGACACAGATTTTAGATAAATAGATAGATAGCTAAATAGACAGACAGACAGACAGACAGATAGATAGAGATAGTTTTAGGCATCAAGCTTCATGGACAAGACCAGAGTTTCTCATGAAGATCTCATTTTTACCTTGTAGAGCGCATTCAAAGGCATCTGATCCACATACAGCAGGCCTTTCATCTCGGAGGCCTGGAGCTGCTTCAGTATCGGCTTCTGCTGATATTTTTTAAAAGATCTCTGTGTGGGAAAAAGAACCACCAACCAATGTTATTCCAGACCCCGGAGTAAGTGTGTGAAAGCACAGGTTTGGTGTAGTTAATTAGCACAAGTCAAACAACCCTGACTCCAGAAGTGTGTGTGTGAGAGTGCGAAATAGACGAGTTCACAGAGGCGTGAAGATCCTGGAGAGGAACATGGAGCAGAAAGGAAAACACCATGATTGAAGCAAGGGGAGCTTTTTTTCCCGCACTGTATGCACAAACAATTGTGGACACCTGACCATAAGATTGCTTAGTGCTTCTTTTTCAGCATCCCATTCCATCTTCTGGGAAGATGTTACACCAGGTTTTGTTGAGATTCGAGATTTAATTTAATGTAGGTGAGGACGTGAGGCAGCCTAGAGCGGCGTTCAAATTCATCTCGAACCTGTTCGGTAGGGATCTTCCACGTACATTCATTCAACCCATGGAAAGCAGATCTTCAGGTTGTTGGCTTGGTGGAACAGGCTTGAGTCCTCCTAGTTCCTTCTATACAACTGTGCGATTCCAGTTTTGTGGTAAATCAGGTACATGTAATTGAGGAAGTGAGGAGGTGTTCAATAGGGTTTGTGAGCTATAGCAGGCCACGCAAGATCTTCCACGCACATCCGAACCCATGCTGGAACAGTCACGGAAACGGTTCAGAGAAGAACCACGTACAGCTGGACTTGAGTGTAAATTTGACCTTCTGATCAGAACTAAACAAGATACTTACAAGGTCCATGTCATGGAAGCGGAGGTAGTATTTCCTCACAGCGCCTCTGTAGGTCTGGGGCTCCTGCTGGTTCAAGTCACCTTCATCCATCTCCTGGTCGTCGTCTTGCTCAGCATCCTGATGTTTCTGACCAGGCTTGAACTCCACCATCTCCGCCCTGTACACCGGCTGTACACCCGACAAGGACATTTTTACAACTAGATCTCGGTTTATTATTATTATTCATTAATTTATTAATAATGTTTTCTTTTAAATAAAAACGCAACAAAAATGTATTTATTTTTAAGCGTTTTAGAATGTCCTCTATTGCCATGGTGGAGCATTGTATAATCTTAGGACTTAGAAGGACTTAGCAAGAAATAAATTAATTAATTAAAAACATCAGGAACCTACAAATCGATGTCTCTTGCTGTTGCTGTAGTTGCAGTTTGGGTCACAGAGCACTGAGCAAACAAACTCTCCAATGTTGTCCCCCATTACACAGGAGTTCATCCAGTCAGACATGGAGACGCTCTTCGAGACCGAGAGAGAGAAAAGAGAGAGTGAGAGATTCTTCATAAATGTCCAGTACAGAACATTACATAAAGAATGATGAATTGCTGGGGGTGTGACGGTACACAACATCCACGGGTCGGTATGTACCTCTGAACAGATAGATGGATGGATAGATAGACCAATTACCAAAGATGAATAGACTTTTTTTGTTTTTATTTTCTATTTCCATGTTCTTTCGTTTATATTGTTTACATTATCATTCACTCTTTTTAGAAGATTTATAACATATGCTCCAATGTTCTCAGGTTTCTTTTATGTGTAGATAGATGGATAGATAAAAAGATAGATAGATAGATAGATAGATAGATAGATAGATAGATAGATAGATAGATAGATAGACGACCATTGACAGACAGACAAAGACTACCATAGACAGACAGATAGAAAGACAGACAGATAGACTTTTGTGTGTAGATAGACAGACAGACAGACGGATAGATAGATAGATAGATAGACGACCATTGACAGACAGACAGACAGACAAATAGATAGACGACCATTGACAGTCAGACAGACAGATAGATAGATGACAGTTGACAGACAGACAGAGACTACCACAGACAGACAGACAGACAGACAGACAGAAATACAAACTGACAGATAAAATTTTTTTTTTACTTTTAAAAACATTTTTTAATAAAACGCCTGCTCGGTTGAAATAATATTAATTATTTCATAAAATTTGATAAAGATAAAATCGCACACCGAAAAGATTTGAGACAAGAATTTTGTGTAAATTGGTATATGGTTCTGTAGTAGCGTAGATTCTCTGCTTGTTTATTGGTTGAAGTGTCCTATGACCTTAAAAAAAAGAAAAGAAAAATAAGCGGAGTTAAATAGTCGCATTCTTTACTTTCTGTACTGTACTGAATTCATTTTGCTCCATTTTATAATTAATAATGATATATTTTTATTAACAAATTTCAATATTTCAGCATAAAACTCCATAAAAACAATTCCCTAGAAGTGTTTTGGTCTATCATTCTATCCGAAAGAGAAACCTGGGAAATCAGCCAAACTAATTAGTTATGCGGCAAATGCAATTCCACGATAAACCTTTGGGGGCGCCAGATTCGACCGTTAAAGCGGGGGATTACTGTACATGTGTACCGTTACACCCCTACTGTGTAGACATATACTCTCACCCATACGGTCGCTTTTCTTGTACAAACAAATAAAGGCTTCTGACCGAAGTATCCTGAGTCAAGGTAGTGAAGTCCTTGTTGGCCGGACCTAAAAAACGCAAACAAAGAATCGTTAAAAAGAACCACTTTTGGTTAGGATCGACTTCACTGTCGCTATTAGAGGACAAGTAGATACGCTACATGGACAAAAGTGCCACTCTTCTAGCATAATAAAATAATAGACAAAATGTCAGGTGATGGAGCGGACGCTCACGTGGCATAGCAAGACTCCTGGGTGAGAAAAGTCCCCGCCCAAAACAAAGGCCAGGACACATCAGTGGGCAGGAAGCGCTTTACTGTCTTCAGAGGAGTGCAGGTTTTAGTCACGTTCCACAGTTTGACCATGCGATCATCTCCTACTGTCACCATCAGCTCACTGCAGACAAAAAAAACAAAACAACGGATTTGTGTAAATGCGTAAATTACGCTCAACTGAAGGAATCCGGATCGTTTACCTGGAAGCCCTGCACCAGCTGAGGCGGCGGATGGTGTTGTCGTGAGCCAAAAAGCAGTGGTACGGGTAGAGCGAGAGAGATCGGTCCGTGGATCGGACTCTAAGCAAAGGAGACCTGGTGCTGAGATCCCACAAAGCCACTGTACCTAAAGAGAGAAAACCACATCTGGTAAAGAGACGATTCTATTGGACAGCTGTTTCTAAGCTCTTATTAAGGGAATTAAAATATCTTTAGAAATATTTCATATTAAACGTGAAAACACACACGTGCACTTATTTACACATCCGTGTTAAACAAACGGGGTCTGAAATGTAAACAATTTAATAGAATGTTGACTTAAAAGCCGAGGTACAGACCGAACCGCATATTTTGTTGCATACCTTCATACGGGTGTCTATTATTCCAAAAAAAAAAAAAAAAAACGAATACATTGTTAAATCGAAGAAAAAAAATTTAAATAAAGAAAAATTAAATAAATAAATAACCACACGTTACCATCACAGAAACCTGCAGCCAGGATGTTGTGTGGTTTAACTGGGAGCCAGTCGAGAGCAAAACACAGTCCGGTCTGGCCGCTGTGATCCGTCTGGCTCGATCCGACTTTCACGCTCATGATGCGCTGCACCTACACACGGACACCAGGAGAAGATTCTAATGCAAATCATACATGATTCATAAAGTTGTTACGTTGTTGTTGTTGTTGTTGTTGTTTTTTACAGCAGGAGCCAATGAAAGTTCAGCACCGAAGTCATTGATGTTCCGACTCGCATGGATCGCAATCGTTTGGATTATTCTGCTGCTCTGAATCACACCCGTAGATGAAATAGTGCCGTGAGATTACATTCATTTCGATGAGAATAACGTGTTTCGTCTCAACTAAAACTGAAGCTGTTGGAAGGAACCCCTGGTGCTGTTTTTCCTCCAATTTCTCGTTTTCTTCTCCAGGTCAACTCAGAAATCCTCCATGGAGCTCAGGAAGGTCATTAGGAAATGTCTACAATTGCGCTCTTATTGTGGATGGAACTGGAAGGTTCTAGGTGTTTATGCTTTAAAAAACACACACCTGAACTTCCAGCCAATCACAATCCAGTATATACCTCATTACATACAATATATGATTTAAACACATCTACATTGGAAAAATGGAAGATCTTGAGTGGTCGTGCTATGGAGCTATCGAACACCTTCGAGATGAACTGGAACGCCCTTGTGGGTGAACGAAATCTCGCAAATCTCCACAAAATCCAGTGGAACATCTTGCCAGAAGAGTGCAGCTTATAAGAAGTGTGAATGGGGATTCAATACGGAACGCGATGCTCAAAAAGAGGAACATATTGTAGGAATAGATATAATATGTAATATAACATGCAGTCAGTGCACCACGATGTCGAGACTAAAGCCGTGTTTGTGCTTCAGACATGAAGATAAGCTGATGAATAATGATGGACTTACCCTGTAGATCAGTGAAGCCTGACTGCTTCCACCTAATAAAAAACACATCAATGGGTTTTTTTTTTTATCAACTCGGTACAGACGCTGATCACAGAGATTACAGTACACACATTCACACACATTCATCATCCAAGACAATTAAAGGAATGTGAGGTGAGTGATGGGGGTCAGAACACTGAGGATCACAGGGGAGCTGCAGAAGAACCGTACGTCTGTAGAAAACTGGAAGGTGTAAAAAAACAGGAGCCATGAGAGTGAGTGTGTGAATGTGTGTGTGTGTGTGTGTGTGTGTGTGTGTGTGTGTGTGTATGATAAAAAGCCCTTTACAGTAATAAACTCCAGTGAAAGGCAGAACTGTTCGATAAAACGTCACCTTTCATCTCTCACACACACACACACTCTGAAGTAAAGAAGCGCCAGAGCGACAGTAATGCGAGATGAAAGTGTCAGCTACGAGGCTGAAATTCATCGCTTCACACACCAAAGTCTCCCGCAATGCGTCTTCTGTGTCATTTCCATTACAGATCCTTATGACAGGAAACCATCTCTAAATAATCCAGAGACGAGCCCCAGACGAGCCCTAGACGCTGTCATCCTGTTCATACTTCCCATTCAATATTTACTTTTATTACATTTTTATTTCAGTTCATTTCAATATTAATCTGCATAAATACTTCACTTTGGCATAAACACGAACCAAAAGTATTCGGACACCCGGCTTTTCTCTAATAGTCATATTTACTACGAGACCCGGAACCTGTTCCACAAAACCGGCTCTATAAATATATATAGCATGGAAGATCTACAGTGGTCCTCCCATTGAACACTTGCGGGATGCATTTTCCACCTGGACTGCACCCCCAGACCCCCTTCCTCAACCTCAAATCTCCATGGAAATCTAGTGGGAGATGAATGGAGCTCATTATGAGGGGAAAATGGAGAATACCTGTGGAATGTTCAATAAGAAGCTTACGGTGAAGCGTCCACAAACTTTCAGATTATTACTGCTCTTACATGACTTGTTTCATGGACTGCTGGATGCAGGAAATGCAAAGGGTGCTTATTATTTTTCCTTTGTCGATTTCTCTCTCACACACACACACACACTTTATATAAGATGATGTAAAATGGGATGTAAAGGCACTCATGCGTCTTACCCCTGCAGTGAAAGAGCTTCGTGCTCGGGGGTCGTTTTATTGTTTTTCAGAGACAAAAATAAAACAAAACAAACCCCCCCCCAGACTTTCGGTGGTTGGTCACACATACTGGCTCTGGAGCCGTCAAGCCGGTGGAGTGTGAGAAGCAATTTTAGCAGTAATAAAAATGATTTCGGACACCAGGCATTACAACGAGGAAACAAAGAAGCCATTGCGACTGAATGATAGGATCTTTCTCTCACAAGAAGAAAAAAAAAAGCAGCACTCGAGCGACTCTGGCGAATCGATCCGAGGTCACGGATGTGTGATCGAGGAGAGGAGAGAAATGAGAA
Source organism: Silurus asotus (assembly GCA_024362625.1). Taxonomy (NCBI): domain Eukaryota; kingdom Metazoa; phylum Chordata; class Actinopteri; order Siluriformes; family Siluridae; genus Silurus; species Silurus asotus. The sequence continues at coordinate 10,975,232 of MU551526.1, forward strand.
AATAAATACGTGTTTGATTTAATATTCAATCAGTTGTTCTACAGACGAAGGACAAAGAGGGTGAAAGATTGTGAGGGGACAAAAAAGCCGGGTCGTGACCCAATACCCGGCCGTGACCCAACGCCGGGTCATGGAGGAGTGGATACAGGGGGCGCTAGAATATTGTCTACGGATATGACGTGGTATAATAGCCTCTGAAGGTTGTGAGTTCAAATCCCAGCCACAAAATGCTGTCACTCCTGGGCCCCTGAGCAAGGCCCTTAAGTTAATTTGTATATATGTCAAACCTCCACAAAACCTAGAACATCTTTCAGATGTAGAACATCTGAAAGAGTGGAGCTTATTATAGGAGCAAATGGTTGTTTGAACAGGATGTTTAAAAAAACCCCAAAAAAAACAATGTATGAAAACCGAAAATGTGAAAACACGGCACTCAGGATTGAAAAAAAAATTCTCCTCGGGGAAGAGAAGAGAAAAGGGAACGACGAAAGAAGAGCTTCTTTGTTTGTGGGACTGTGATTAATGAGTCTTTGAAGCCTATGGAACACACACACACACACACACAGTGGTGATAATGGTCAACAATACACCCGAGGAGATAATGAATGGGACCATTACTGTAGTGCCTCTAACTATGACTGTCCCTCTGAACAAAAGACAATAAAATTCCACTTCCACACGTGACCGATACCAGTCCATCCGAGATGCCCGTTTCACCATTACTGCAACTAAGATGTCGAAAAAAAACTCTAGAAAATTAAATAAAACCTCTCAGTACTTCGTTACTGCACCCATGGCTGATTCACAGTTAATACAATATACTTCCAGTACAGGAAGTGAAGGTGAAGAACAACCTGATGTAAAGTGAATAAATAATAAATAAAAGTAGTGCCATGAGATTACATCCATTTCCACCAGAAAGTGTCCGTGTTGCGTCTCTACCAAGAACTAAGCTGCTTACAGTCTTAACTACCTCAGAAAAACACCTCAACCATCATTCATTCAGAATTCCTCTGGAGCAGTAACTACCTCAGAAAAAACACCGCAACCATCATTCATTCAGAATTCCTCTGGAGCAGTAACTACCTAAAAAAAACCCACCTCAACCATCATTCTTTCAAAATTCCTCTGGAGCAGTAACTACCGCAGAAAAACACCTCAAACATCATTCCTTCAGAATTCCTCTGGACCAGTAACTACCTCATAATAACACCTCAACCATCATTCATTCAGAATTCCTCTGGAGCAGTGAGATAACAGAACCTCCAAATACTCATTAATTGGATGCCATCTACTGCTTACGCTTGTACACACTCACCTCTGGCGCCATTTACATGCTCTGGATGCGGCAGACTGAAAACACCGACGTGTCCGTTGGAAAAGGCCGCGGCTATCAGTCCCAGCCGAGGCACTTGAGGAGCCTGGAAAAAAATGTATCGTATGTTCTAGTGATGAACACAAACAGCGTAGTTCATATCAAGAAGGAGGACCAAAATGGTTTCACATTAACAAGCATCTGGAATACTAAACGGCAAAAGTTTGTGGACACCTGACCTTTTTATTAACTTCAAATTCCACATTTACTCTTTATTTACTCTTAAAATGTAGATGTTCCACTAAATTTTGTGGAGATTTGAGAGGAGGTGAGGCATTGTGATGATGGAACAGGCTTGGTTCTCCTAGTTCTCCTATTTTTTATCATACTACAAAAAAGAAAACTCCATCATACACTATTTGTGATGTTCAGTTTTGTGGTAACAGTTTGGAGAAGAAGCACATGCAGCTGGAAAAGTCAGGTGTCCCAATACTTTTTCGCAAACCCTGTCTATTTCTCGGTCTTTTAACAAACGCTACGTTACACGATGTCGTACCTTTCTGACCGTTGTTGGAAGCTCCCAAGCTCCCGCTGGACACCACTTCATGTTCCAGATGCAACCATCGTCCACCGCCAGGGCGTAGGCCAAACTTGGAGATGACGAGGGGCTGAAATATAAAAATAAATAAATAATAATAAAAATAATCCTACTATTGCTAATATTTGTATATCTCTCAGAAACCTATTTCATATTACAAATACGCTAGTTAGCTATATCAGTAGCTATGAACCCCTGGTGGAGAAAGGCTTTATGTAACCCTAAACATTATTCTCTACAAATGTTTTGGACGTAGAGCGGCACCTTCATGACCTTCGGCGTTCTTCGAAACCATTTTGGTAATGATCTGCGGTTTATTGCGAACACTAAATCTTGTGCTAGCAGGTTTTTTTTTCCAGATTCTTGTGCCACATTCGCTCATAATACGCTCCACTCTTCTGAGAAGATGTTCCTCTGAATTTCGTGGAGGTTTGTGCGATTTTATTTAACCACTAGATCATTAGTATAGTCAGATACTGATGTGGGTGGGAAAGTGAGGAGGCCTGGATTTAGGATTTAAGTTCTTTAGCAGGTGTTTGGGTCTCCTAGTTCATGTGAACGGGAAAATTTCATGCTAATGTATCCAATGGAGTCCTGTAGAATTGTATGCCTCCAAACCGTAACTTTTATGCAAATCGCTAATTCGTTGAAAAAAACAACTTATTCCTATATAATTATTAGTAGATGCGCTTTTCTTTTATTATTCCGAAAGTGACCAATCATGTGTAAGCATTATTTTCTGTGCAGATCAATTTCTCATCGTTTCTCGAGCACGTTCCCTCTGCAACGCTGGCGCTTCGTGAATAGGAGGTAGGGAACGAGGCGGGTCCTGAGAGTGGCATAGAATACAGATTGACATGGCAGAGGTAGAGCTGTAACTTCTGGTTTTAGTTCATTTACAGAAGTCAAAAGTGTGTCGAATCGAAAAAATGTGATGGATATGATTCGGTGTGAGTCGATTCCGATTTGATTCATCTTTAACGGATCTGTTATGGAGATGCACATCCCTAATATATAAACACACTATATAATTCAATACACTTTAAAACATATTCCTTTGCAAGGGTAAAATTACATTTCACTTTAAAACCTGAAACAATTACATTTCCCGTCTAATCGACTCACCGACTCATCTCCAGCTTTCCCAGATCCCACACTTGGAGCAGAGCGTCTTCGGTGTGAAGCTTGTTCATTTTGTGCCTATCGTCCATGTTTCGGTTGCAATAAACCGCTGCGTATTGCTTCTGTGCGGCACCTTCGGGGACGGGACACCACTCCATGGCCCAGACGGGGCCACCGGCGAAGAACAGCGAGTCCCATCTTTCTGGGTTCGGCGCCATGGATTCAAACCTGCAACCCGAGAGAATCGGTATAAATAGGGGTCATGATTTTTACATGCCAAATCTCACCTTTTACTGAGTCGATTTTTCAATCGGGTGAATAAATCAGAGATTTTGGTTCGTAATTATTTGAACAAATGGTCCTGAACAAATACGTTGACAATCTAAAAAAAAAAATATATGTCTTTCTAATACAAATACAAAAAAAAACCATATAAACCAATCAATTTCTGGTCTGTGCATTTTGTATCCACGCCCCAACACCAATCACATCACCAATAAGTCGTTATGACTCATAACGAGGAAACTTTTATATTGATAATTCTAGTTAGCATGCTATTTAGTTGAATCAGCTCACAAGCTCTCGTCAAAAGAATTAGGACACCAGACTTTTCCACCCGTTTGTGGATCTTCATCCAAATTCTCCCACAAACTTAGGAGGAGACACAATTGTATAGGACGTCTCCAAATGTGGTAGCTAGGAGATCCTGCTCCAGCATGATGCAAAGTGCACAAAACGAGCTCCATGAAGATCATGGGTTTGGAGATGTGTATGGAAGATCTTGAGTGGCCTCCTACTGAACAGCTTTAAGATTAATTGGAATGTCGTCCCACATCAGTACCTGACTTTACTGAGTGGTTGAATGAAATCTTACACATCTCCAAAAAAACATCCAGTGGAACATCTTCCCAGGAGAGCGGAGCTCCATAATGGAAATGGGATGTTCAAAAAGAACCTGATGGTCAGGTGTCCAAACACTTTTGTCTATTTTTTGAAAGCAAGCCTAGTGACTGTGGCTTTTAAATCCTCCTGTGCTTATGATGGAAAAATCTTTTATTATTATACCTTTTCACCCTCTGCAGCGTCTCCGGTCCCTTGAGTCCTTCGCGGCTTAGCGTAAAAGCCATCGACTCCTTCTCCTGAGGTAAATATTTTTCAGCTTCGCTGAAAGAAGTCAAAGAGATTCATTTGAAAAACTTCTTATTGTTGAATACGTTATAAAATTTGTACACACTTTAATAGAAGATTCATAAAAAAACATCACATTCCACATTTTACTCTTATTAAATCCATTCTTCTCAGAAGATGTTCCACTAGAGATTTTGTGGAGATTTGTGCAAGATCAGTCTCTAAGTAAAAAAAAAAAAGATTTGGAGGTCTGGGGTGGTGTTCTAATTTATCTCAATAGGGTTTAAGCTTTATAGCAGGCCAATCAAGATCTTCTAAACATCTGCATGGAAAGCAGATCTTCATGGAGCATGTTTGGGTCTCCTAGTTCAAGTGAAAAAAAATCTCACGCAATATACAATAGCGAAAGGAGGTTGTATATTAGTGGTTAAGGGATTGGAACGAAGATTTTGAGTTCCAAATCCTGGTTTTACCAAGGAGACCACTCCTGGGGCCCCTGAGCAAGGCCCTTAACCCCATATCTGCTCAGTTGTAGTAATGAGATCAATGTAAGTTGCTCTGGATAATTAATAATGTAAAATTGTTGGGGAAGAAGCAGAAACGGTAAGCCTCATTTCAGCTGTTCTTCAGGAAATGTACATCTAATCCAGCTCTCTAAATCCAGCTGTTTGTCAGTAAGAGTTTCTCCAAATCCAGCTGTCCTTTTGAAACTATATCTCAAATTTCTGCTGTTCCCCAGGAACTGTATCTTAATTTCAACTGTTTCTCAGGAAAAGACTCTCTAAATCCAGCTGTTCAAAAACTATACCTCTAATTTCAGCTGTTCATTGGGAACTGTATGTATAATTTCAGCTGTTCCTCAGGAAGAGTCTCTCTAAATCCAACTGTTCTTCAGGAACTATACCTCTAATTTCAGATGATCATTTCGGAACTGTACATCTAATTTCAGCTGTTCCTCAGGAAGGGTCTCTGAATCCAGCTGTTCTTCAAGAATTATACCTCTAATTTCAGCTGTTCATTGGGAACAGTACTTCTAGTAAGTCAGGTGTCAATACCTTTGCCTACATTATATATGAAACCAAGTGATATTTCCTAATACCTGGAGGACAGCAAGTGCCAGTCGCTGAGTGAAGGAATCCAGTCAGGAAACACCCATGAAGAGAAATGTTTATCACGGCTAAAAAAATAAAAAAAAATAAAAAAGGGAGCAAGGAAAGGAAGAGTCAAAAAAGTTGGTATGGAAAACATCTCCAGAAAGTGCATTATTGAAGAAAAAATATATATAGAAGCTTACAATTCTTTGGTTTTTCTGAAAGATTCCCAAACAAGCTGCATAACACAGCTGGCGAGCCCGTTGTATCCGATCACCTTGTGGTTAAACGGCAGCTTCTGTTTGGAGAAACAGCTGGATTAACATCTAAAACATATGAAATCGAAACAATTCTCGAATAAAGGCATTGCACTAGAATCCTTTAGTCACTGGACTGCACCAATCACCTGTTCTTCTCTTCTCAGTTTTCTAATTTAACATGTTTAGGTCGATTTCAGCTTGAGAACATTAGAAGAACTCGCCTATTGCTATCCTCAGAATGGACTACTGGAACTCGCTCCTGGAAGATCTGCCTCTGAAAGACATTCGATCTCCGAGACTGATCCAGAAAGCACCCACATGACTTGTGTTCTACCTTCCGAGGTTCTCCAAAACCTCCCCACTGCTATGTTCCATCTACTGTTTGCCTACAGCTGCTGGAAAACACCTACAAATCCCAAAATCCATCCTCCAGCCAACCCCTGCTCGACTGACCCCTACATCATCCACTTCATCTACCCCAAATACCCCCCTCATTCATTCCACCTAACGAGTCTTGGGTAATAACATCGTCAAGGTGACGTGAAGTACCTTTACTTTATATGGCTGTTTACACGGCACTGAATATTTGTACTCTTCATCCTCATCCTCCTCCTCACTTTCCACCTCGCCGTGGTCACCAGGGTCGAAGTCGCCATCATCGTTTGGATTGCTGTTGTAGTCCGGAGCGTTCCGTTTCTGCCCTCTTCCTCTTCCCCGCCCCCTTCCTCTTCCTGAGGGGGTTCTCGGGGAAGGACTGCTCGGCTGCTCCAGCCCATTTTGCTCTTTCTTCACGAAGGACATTTCGGATATTTCGAGGTCTTTGCTGATATTGTGGAGGTACTCCAGGGCCCTGGGAATGAAACAGGTAGAATTTAAAATAAATTGGTATGTAAATATACAGTTCCTGAGGAACAGCTAAAATTTTAGATAATGTTTCTGAGAAACAACTGGAATTATATGTACGTTTCCTGTTGAACAGTTGGAACTAGGTATACGGTTTCCAAAGAACCGATGAAAATAGAGACACGGTTCCTGAGGAACAGCTGAAATTAGACGAACAGTCCCTGAGCAACAACTGAAACTAGGCATACAGCTCCTGAGGAACAGCTGAAATTAAATGTGCAGTTCCCAAGAAACTGCTGCAATTAGAGGAACAGTTCCTAAAAAACAGCTGCTATTAGAAAACCGTTCCTGAAGAACAGCTGGAACTAGATGTTGTTCCTAAAAAATTAGATGTACGGTTCCCTGAGGAACAGTTTAAATTTAGGTTTACAATTGAAATCAGATGTACAGTTCCCGAGGAACAGCTGAAATTAGACATACAGTTGCTGAAGAACAGCTGAAATTAGATGAACGGTTCCAGAAGAACAGCTGTAATGAAGCATACAATTCCTGAGGAACAGTTAAATTGGAGAAACAGTTCTGGAAGAACAGCTAAATCACATGTACGGTTACTGAGGAACAGCTGAAATTATAGGTACAGAAATTAAGCGTACAGTTCCTAAGGAACAGCTAAAACTAGACGTATGGTTCCTGATAAACAGCTGAATTAAAAAAAGGTATGGTTTCTGAGGAAGAGCTGAAATGAGATGTACAGTTCCTGAGGAACCGCTAAATCTAGCCTTATTGCTGAGAGGAACAGCAGAACTGACAGCATGAGACTGGGGAGTTTAAAACGGCACGATTTAAAATCTTGAAATCGTACGCTTTGGCTGCTCTTCTCTTTGGGCGTCCAGATGGAGTCATCTCCGAGCTTTCTGAAATGGCAGAGCTGTCGTGATCAACACATGCTTCACTGGAAACCGACTTTATTTGCACCGGACCGTTGTCTTCATTGTTTTTTACTGTTTTTCTTGGACGCCCCCTTTTACGTGGTTTGTTCTGCAAACCACTGGCTGGTGTGTGTCCTGAAAAAGAGGACAATAAAAACACAAACTTTCTTTTTTTTAAACCAAATAGAGTCCACAGATCAAATGATCCAGATTAAGAAATTCATCCAACTTGCCTTCATACATCACATCAGGTGTGTTATTAGACTCTTGAAGCACTTTGGTCCCTGGGGTTTCTCCATCCATGTCTCCACCAGTTCCACTGTCCATGACGTTATTGGATTGAATCGGATCCTCTGAATCGTTTTTGTAGGGAACCCCCATTAACGAAGTTCTACGGCATGGTGGTCAGAGAAGCACATCAAAACCTTGAGGGGAGATTTGGAAGAAGGTAGTTAGCAAGTGATAATGTGTGTGTGTGTGTGTGTGTGTGTGTGTGAGGACGTTCTTTCCTTCAAAAGGACACGTCAATACATTAGATAATTATTAACTAAAAACAACGCTCTGAGACCAAAGGTTTGTGGACACCCGACCATAAGATTGCTATGTATAATGAGCTCAACTGTTCTGGGAAGATGGAGATTTGAGGAGATTCACTACAGACAGCCGCTGTTCCAGGAGATAACAAAGCCTGGAGATCTTCCACTATATACGGGGAAAACATATCTTCATAGAGCTCATGCTGGAACAAGTATAGGTCAAGAATTTGAATCGAGAGGAGAATTTCACGTTTTCACATCTAAAAGGTGTCCTATACCATTGTGTGCTGAAATTAAATTTACAGTTCCTGAGGAACAGCCAAATTAAGCGTAAATTTCCCGAGGAACAGCTATAATTGGACACACATTTCAAGAGGAACAGCTGAAATTAAGCGTACATTCCCCGAGGAACAGCTACAATTGGACACACATTTCAAGAGGAACAGCTGAAATTAAGCGTACATTTCCTGAGGAACAGCTACAATTAGACACACATTTCAAGAGGAACATCTGAAATTAAGCATACATTTCCTGAGGAACAGCTACAATTAGACAAGCATTTCAAGAGGAAAAGCTGAAATTAATCCCACAATCCAAGAGGAACAGCGTGAATTAAGCGTACATTAATCGAGGAACAGCTAGAATTAGACACACATTTCAAGAGGAACAGCGGAAATTAAGCACACATTTCCTGAGGAACAGCTACAATTAGACGAACATTTCAAGAGGAACAGCTGAAATTAATTGTACATTTGCCTAAGGAACAGCTCAAATTAGACGTACATTTCCTGAGAAACAGGCGAAATTAACAGCACAGTTCCTGAAGAACAGCTGGATTTAAAGAGACTCTTCCTAACGAACTGTGAAAATAAGACAAGATTCCTAAAGAATGGCTAAAGTTAGAAATACTGTTCTCAAAGAGCAGCTGATATGACACGTATGGTTGACAAGGAACAGCTGAAATTAGGCGTATAGTTCACGAGGAACAGCCCAAAATGAAGTGTACAGTAACTGAGAAACAGCTGAAATTAGAGACTCTTCCTGAGGAACATCTGAAATTAGATGTACAGTTCCTAGTAAACAGCTAAACTTAGACAGTACGTTTCCTGAAGAACAGCTGTAATTAGACATACATGCCTGACTGGGGGAAAATAAGTGTCCCAATATTTTTGCCACAAAACCCCAGTCCTCATTCTCAGTTATATTTTTTCATCTGGGGAAGGAAACCTCAACAACGACGTCCTGACCACCAACTTCGTGGTAGCAGTTTGGGTGAAAGTTGGAAAAAGCTGATGCCCCAATACTTTCGAAACAAGAACCAGGTTCTAGTTCTCATTCTGGACTCTGGGGCATCATCTGGGTGGCACTGAAACATACTGGTTAGACATCAAATTGTGTTGTTGGACCAAAAGGACCTTCTGGTTGGACTTTTGATGGACACTATCCATCATATCAGGCTGGAACCATTACTCCACAGGGTCTACCTGTTTTTTTCTGGACTTTTAGACGAATTGTGTTAAACCAAGAAAGAAATAAGCAAGGTTGATGAAGCATGACTTGGAACTGGGTTCTTCATGAACATTCAAAGTGCATCTCAAGCTGGTTCAATATTAGCTGGGTAGCTAACCAGACTAGCTCTAGCATATTTCATCTACTGAATAATGAAAAATGTATGTGTATATATAAAAGGAGAACACCAGGAAACCCGGGATAAGAGAATCGCATTATATGTATAATACATAAGCGCATTTTCCAGGCAGGTGCCGGGTTTCCGTGTAGCTCACCCTGTTAGTCCATGGAGCAGGAGCAGCTCTCGACCCTCACATGGCCGCGGTTCGAATCCACCCCCAGTAAACCCTCCTAAACTTCAATATTGAATTAAAACCAGCGCTCCACACCGGGGTAACTGTTACTAACCTTTAACACCGTGGGCAGAATTTTAATTACCAGACAATCCCACGATCCACGTGTCTCGAGTTAGTTGTATACATCCGTTTGACATGTCCGCCATGTTTTTTAATGGGAGCAGAGGCTTGATCTCGACCGCCCTCTAGGGACAAGTCGAGGAAATGCAGCCGACAAGCAGAGGAATTGCAAACGATTTTAACGCCAAAACTAACGATTCTAGACAATCGATTAAAATATTTAATGGTGATCAATCGATTAAAATATTTAATGGTGATCAATCGCACGATTGCATGACTTATGTTTTTAATACCGTAATCAACATGTCAACGGACAAATGCTTTACGCAAATGCGGGTTTTATTATTAGCGAAATCAAAACACCACAGAGCCAAAGATCAAATATATTCTAGAAATAAATTCTAAAGTAACTATGGTGTTTTGAACAACGTAAATAAACAGGACTGCAAAAACAACTTTTGCCATGTTTCCACACGGTCAGTTTAAATCGCCGGATTCGTGCACCACGGCGAATTTTAATGCTTGATTTGAGACAAAACAAACGTGATTATAATTTTTTTTAATATAAAAAAAATTTATATTACATTAATAAATCCGAGTAAAGAAAAGGACGCTGTGAATGCGTGTATTGAGTTGGTTTTAGGTTCGGCCGTCTATATTTATTTGTAGCTATTTTTTTTTATAAAAATGGTCAAACCCATTTTCGTGTCCATGGATACGTATTAAAATCATTTCCAACAGTCCATTCTCTCCGTTTCACAACTGTAAAAGATCTTCAATCCAAAGAATGTATACGTCAGATCTTACCACCAAGCTTCTTCCTTCCTCACCGACACCAGTAGCAGCAAATGGACACTAAATGTGAAATTTGATAGTCAAAAAGCAGCACATAGGAACATCACGGTCGGGTGTCCGCACAAATTTGTCCATATGGGTACGTTTAATTTTACACAGCACCATATCAAAGATTCTAATAAATAAAACAATACACCAATCACGTCTTCAAAGTGGATTTTTTTTGTTCTTTTATACACTTTAATTTATTGTATACAGATTTACTTAACAAAGTACTTTAACAAAGTCTATGCAGACGTTTTACAGTCGAACATTGCAAAGAAAGAAAAAAAAAAAGGTTGCGTATAAAAAACAACACTCGAATCGTTTTTGGACACGTAGCACTCGAATCGGACACGGTAATAAAATGATGGACCGTAACGAACTCGAGTAACCCCTCACAATGTTCATATAAATAAACTCTACGATACAATATTGTAGCACTCTATTATTCCTCACGTGCGAATCTGCAGCCTTCTGAGGGACGTGCACGAGGACAAGAGCACACGTTCGAAGCTAAAACGTCGGATACGCACCGATGCTAGTCACTCTAACACGCACATGGAGAACACTACATGCAGCGCTTAAAAAAAAAAAAAAAAAAAAAAAAAACACGAGACAATAAAACTTATAATTATTAAAAATAATGCAACCTGGAGATTTGGGGCGGGAAACAACCCGGAGGGGAGGGGCTACAAAACGAAGGGAAATATAGTTGTGTTGGAGATTAGCCTTGCAGCGTTAGCAGTGTTAGCTAGGTGGTGCTGGGATTTGAACTCACAACCTTCCTATAAGAGCTACGGCCTACCTAAAAAACAGACGCCCCTAACAAAAGCGACATATACCTTATGTACAGTATACATCCAAATGAACTTTTTTATAATTACGAACCACCACACAAGTTGCCATCTTGTTGTTTTTTTTTTATGGCTCACAAGACAAGAGGGAGGGCAACGTAAAATATGGGTTTATGAGATTTGCATTTCCACGCATCCTTTTTTTCAAAATTGGGGTAAAATCAATGGCTAAACAGTAAATGTAGTTACCTCTGGCTACCACTTGTCTCAACAAACATAATTGGGTCAAAATGGACTTAAAATGACACAAGGTTTAGTGGTCATTCTTATTTTTCACAGGCTGAGGTTTGCTGGGTTTGTTTAGCTTCCAGGTCTCATTTTCTGGAACCTCTTGATCCGACTCGCTGCTGGAGCTCTCGCTTTCACTGCTACTGCTCTGGCTTTCACTGCCCTCTTTGTCCTGCACTCTCCTGCTCTTTCTTTCGTTTTTCGCTTTTCTTTCCGACGTTCCTGGGAACACCGACTGGCTGGTCGTGGCGTCTGATGAAGCCTGATGGGTTTTCTGTCGGGTGCATGGTCCTTGGTGGTGAAGGAGAGCTGGGTTTGGCAGGTGGAGTTTCTTTGGCTTGAGCTTTTTGGTGGCGGTGAAACTCTTAGCCTTGGAGGTGACCACAAACCAGTCCTGGCCACAAGACAAGCTTTTCAGGTAAGACTCATGTTCTGGTGGCTACTTAGCAAACAAGTCGAATAATGATTGCTTTTGGAAAATACATACATGATATGAGCAAAAGTATTGGGACACCTGACTTTTTCCGCTTATATGTACATGGGTTGGATATGGTGGAAGGTCTTGAGTGGAATGAATTGAAACACACCCAAGGCCTGACTTGGAACACACCCCAAGCATCCTCACTTCCACACCTACATCAGTACCTCCTAACGCCTTTTTCAGCTGTATGTCCATGAATATCCATCAAATCTGGTGAAACGTCTTCTTAGAAGACTGGAGCTCATTACAGAAGCAAATGGAGTCTAAATGTGGAATCGGATTCTCAAATGATCAGGTGTCCAAAAACCTTTGTCCATACGGTGTATTTATTTATTTTTTTGACATAATACTCATTACGTTCCTTTTACCTGCGAATGAACAGAGTTGATGTGGTATTTCACTCCACTCTCAGAGTTGAACTCCTTCTTACATATCAGGCATGTAAATTTCCCAGCATGAAAGTTGCCCTACAAAGAAAGAAAGAAAAAAATAGATATTTATTAATATTATTATATTATAATAAATACATATTACTTTGAACCTCAACGTGCTAACGGCGCTTAGGAAATGAGCTCACAAATCTCCACCAAACCTAGTGAAACATCTTCCCAGAAGAGTGGAGCTCATTATAAAGGGACTTAAAAAAACAACAACAACAACGAAAAAAAAAACACATAGCATAGCATCTTATGGTCAGGTGTCCAAATACTTTTGACCAAAAAACTTTATTATTGTTTTTTCCCCCCAAATTCGATTAAAAATGACACCAAATAGGGTTGATCGTTTACAATGTAAATAGGATTTCAGTGCATTATTTTGAAGACATTTCCCACTGAATGGCCAGTTAGGAACTAAATGGAGCTTGAGGACGCCACTGTATGGAGAGAAAAAAAAGAAAAATAAAGAGAATTCTTACCAAGGTGCAGAGTCCCAAATGAGCCTTCAGACCTGAAACACTGGTGTAGTAACAACCGCAACCCTACAGAGGAACAGAAATTACACTTCAATATCAACTCTGGACACAGGAGGAAAAAAGAAAAGAAAAAACCCACAATGTCTTGTTCAGACCTTGTTGGGACACTGCATTTTCCTGTTCAGTTTCACTTCGTTCTTCCACTTTCGCAAGACCTCCTGGCTGAAGGCCGGTAATCCGGGACGGGAATAACGTAGCTGAGATCAGAGCAGTGAACAAATCAAAACATATGGTATAGTCAGTCAAAGATGAATAGCTTCATCAGGATCCATAAAACTTGTTCCAGCATGACTGGAAGATCTTCCACTATAGTGTTTGAACTCTATAGAACAACTTTGGGATGAGTTGAAACAACACTCCCGGCCTCCTCACTTCCACCAGTACCATACTTCTGGCTGAATCTTCACAAGGCACACTAAAGAATCTAGAGGAACATCTCATTATAACAATAGAAAGGGACTCAATGTGGAATGGGATTCTCGAAAAGAATCACATAGCATTCTTATGGTCAACTTTTCCTTTCTTTTCCTGGTTCATTTGCAAAAATGACTCTGATTTAATGGATATTAGAGGTCAACCAACACATGGTGTCAGCGATTCACCAATAGAGGCCGCTCTCGTACTGTATAACGCAACCCGGAAAAACTATCATTCCAGCAATCAACTATCCGTGCTGATTAATCGGCAAAACCGATAAATCGGTCGACCTCTTACGAACGCAATATGGATAAAGTACCTTTCCGTCGTCAGGTACCAGGTCTCGCTGCACCTTTCTCTTAGGCCACTCCTTGAACAGCTCCTGATTGGCGATTTCACGCAGATGGAAAATGGCCACCTGGGCAGAGGTGCGTTTGGCCCTGCCGCTGGATTCACATTCCATGGGTTCTGTTTGGCCATTTGTTTCAGTTGGTTGAGGTGCCTATAAAAAAATAAAAAAAAATAAAATAAAATAAAAAGGAGTCAATTACATTTTGACATATTTTCTTTATATTTTCTTTTACCTGCAGCATTTTGAAGACCTAAAATGACTCACTGTGATTAATCTTATTCATTCTGTAAAATCAGCCCCAACAACTTGCAACCAATTGCCCTCTTTATTTTGAGCCCAATCGTTTTTTGACATGAACGCTGGCTACGACTTGGAGACCCAAGCCTGTTCCAGCATCACCCAAGCCTGTTCCAGCATGACAATACCCTTGTGCACAAAGCCACCTCAATAAAGATCTGCTTTACATTGGTTGGATATGTGTGGAAGATCCTGAGTGGCCTGCTACAGAGCTAAAAGCCTTACTGAACACCCCAGGCCTCCGCAGTTCCTCACTTACACCAGTACCTGACTTTCCCAACGCCCTTGTGGCTAAATGAAATTGCAGAAATCTCCACAAAATCTAGTGGAAGCATCTTCCCTGAGGAGAATGGAGACTACATGTGGATTGCTTTGCCTCCATATATATATTCTATATATTATATTCAGTGCTCACCGGCCCATGCTCAGATTTGAGATGGTACTCCAGGCCTGCTCTGGAGCGATACGGCTTTCCACAGTGCTTACAGTTCATTAGAAGTTTCTCCAGCTCGGATTCGGCCTTGCCGCATTTTTTCATGTGATAAACATAGCCCATTATACTGGTGAAGCTGCCAGTACATCCCTAAAAGAAAACAAGAAACAGATATAAGATCTTCACACTTAAAACCATGAAGCATTGAAGATGTTTGGGAAATAACAAAGTGCCATTTTTCTATCAGCGCTATTTATCATACAGGTTCTTCACACCCTGCTGGTGTGTAAGAGGTGGCATCAAAAGGTTTCGAGACTAGCTCCGACTTTATTAGCCTTCGTTTATACAACAATCCAAAAGAACGTATTGTATTGCTGTGCAAGGGGACTATTTTGAAGGTGAAACTTTTTGATGCCACCTCGTAGCTGCCTTAAGATGTGTACACATACCTCTTTGGAACATTTCAATTTCCCCAACCTTTTCAGCACTTTTCTCAGTTTTTCCTTCACCGCGTGATCGTCCAGGCCGTGTCCGTCGTCCGGGTTGGGCTAAAGCATGTACGACATCACGTTTAGACTGTAGATTTACTCGTAATTAAACCTTATCATCGTGCTGATCATTAGAACTTATTACCATGAGCATAATCTGGAAGATGAAGGATTGAATTTAAGCTTGGAAAAAAGCGACCAAAAGTATTTGGACGCCTGACTTCTCCACCCATATTTGCTTCTTCAACAAAATCATACCTCAGTCATGCCACAAAATTGTACAGGACGTCTTTGGATGGTGTAGAATAAAATTTTTCATTTATTTGAATTTGGAAACCAAACCCGTTCCAGCACGAGACAATTTGAGCTCCGTGAACATCTGCAAGATCTTAAGTAGCCCCCCCATCCCCCCCGCCCCAACCCCAGAGCTCATACCCTATCGAAGACTGTCGGGACGAATCGGAACACCGCTCCAAATCTCCTCACTTACATCAGTACCTGATTAATTCTTGTCACAGTTAAAAGAAATGACATAACAAACGACATACCAGTTTATTGTGGTCCGCCATGAGGTGGTACTTCATCCCAGTTGACGTCTTTAGCTGTTTTCCGCAATGTGTACATTTAAATACGGGCTAAAATAAAAGCACAGAGTCAGTGACAGGACATTTTTGGCTACGGCTAAACATACACTATATGGCCAAAAGTTTGTGGACACCCGACTATTAGATGGCTATTGACTTCTCCACATTTAGTCCCCAATCGTCTCTTCTGGGAAGACGTTCCACTAGATTTTGTGGCGATTTGTGAGATTTCGTTTATCCACAAGGGTGAGGGTAAAGTCAGGTACTAATGAAGGTGAGGAGAAATGGGGTGGCGCTCCAAATCTTCAATCCAAATCTGGAGCAAACAGGCCACTCAAGATCTTCCATTCCTTGGAAGACGTTCCAATTCATTCCAAAGGTATTGAATAGGAGTGGTTAAAGCATTGGATTCTGAAAGTTCTTGAGTTCCTTGCCACAAACAACCTGCCAGGCGTCCCAATACTTTTGGCCACACACTATGCGTAAACGTCTAAAATCTTGAAGAATATTAGGCGCATTTACCAGTTTGCAGGCCACCATGTGCTTTTTCAGACCTTCCACCGTTTTCCTTCCCACACGTTTACACTTGGGGCAAGTCACTCGGCCTTTTGCTAGGATCTGCAGCTGCCAAGTTTCCTCTTGACTTCCTGCCAAAACACAAACATTACGTCACCGCGGCGTAATTAAAAGCACGTTTGTAGGAATAATAAAACGTGGAAATCTGTAAGGTATCGGGTATACAGCCATGCTTCGATTGCATCAGATGAATTGGAAAGTGAAAAGGGTCATAATTATTAATTTTAGAGTACCTGGAGGATAACTGGGTGTCTCCTTTTTCACGCAGAAGTTTGCCTGAGGGCTCCGTGTCTGAGCGAACTGCGCCACAGGAACTATGACGGGAACTGTAAGGGAGACCAATCGTCAGATAAATGATCGGGTCTGAGAAGGAAAAAAAACGAGGCGTTTTCTACCAAAACTGTGGGTGAAAACCACTTTTAAAAAAAAGTCCACACGATGTGTAGAGTCTAGACGACCAAAAGTATTTCCACACCTTACTTTTCCATTCCCAATAGGGGAAACCCAAACCTGTAACTGAAGCATGTGGAAGTGGAAGATCTTGAGTGGCATGCTGTAGAGCTCTAACCCTATTAAACACTTCAAGGATGGTTGGCGTTGGTCTCCTCACTTCCTCTATGAACAACCTGGCGGCTGAATGAGATCTTACAAATCTCCACAAAATCTAGTGGAACATCTTCCCAGAAGTGTAGAGGTTCTTATAAAAGACACATTGTGGAATGAAATGCTCAAAGTACATAGCAATCTTACGGTCAGTTGTCCGCAAACTTTGGTGCATATGGCGTATGCTTAGACACGTGTGGATTAGAATGCGGTTGCATGCAGTACGTCGGATCATGCAGAGAAGATTGCGTTGAATGGATTGTTATTAGTAGATTTGTGAGGATATTTTCCGTGTAGATCGATTTCTCCTCGTTTCTGGAGCGTTTTCTCTCACATAGAATACAGATTAACCTGGCAGAGGTAGAGCTGTAACTTCCTGCAGACACAACAGGAAAAGAATCGTCTGGTTCGATTTCATTTTTTTCACATTTGTGAAAACGCCATGGGTTATAAGTCAATTGTTGATGGTCCGAACCAAAGAAATAAACGATCCGTACCATATTGAATTGCACACCATCGTAACGTTTTGCATCCATCTCCAGCTCACCTCTCTTCCTCATAATCTCTGAGGCAGGCCCGCCTTTATCCTTCGTCCTGCACGCGGGAGGATCGCACGCCACTTTCTGCACTTTCGAGCCATTCACCGCATTAGCACGGACCACCGAAGTGCACGAAGACCCGTCCACGGGAGGATCCTTGGAGACCGGGTGCAGATCTTGATACCTGGAACGACACATCGCAAGCGTGTTATGATCCTTTTTTCTCTTCAAAGCGTTAGAATGAATAAAAACGTGATTTTACGCACTTTTTCCTGCCATACGTTCTCTTTATCAGGCCTGCGGATTCGTTCTGAGATACAAGAAATGAGGATAATGTCAGAACCAATATTCCACAAAATCAAAGTAATAATTGTTAAAGGATCACGATACATGATACAGACAAAAGTATCGGGACACTCGACTTTTCCCGCCATATGTTTCTTCTGTAAACTTTGACAGAAATTGAAGACACACAATTGTACATGACTTCTTTGGGAGCGCTAGAATGGAATGTTCCTGTCACTCGAACTAGGAGAACCCAAGCGTAACCATGCTTCTTTACACAAATCCAGCTCTGTGAAGATACACTTTACATGAGTTGGAGTGAAAGATCTTAAGTAAGTGGCTATTGAGCTATTGAACACCTTTGGGATGAATTGAAACACCACCCCAGGCCTCCTCACTCCCTCAGAACCTGTTCCAGCATAAAGCTGCATGAAGATATGGTTTCCATGTGTAGGAGTGGAAGATCTTGAGTATCCTGCTTTTAAGCTACTAAACTGGATGAATTGAAACACCACCCCAGGTCTTCTCACGTCCTCACCTACATCACCTGACTTTTCCTAACACCTTTGAGGCTGAATGAGATCTCACACATCTCCACAATATCTAGTGAAGCATTTTAAGGACTAAATGTGGAATTGGATGTTCAAAAAAAACTTACCGTGGAGGAAACCCCGCTACATACTGCAACCACTTTTTCCATTATTTTCGGGTCTCCTGACGAAACATTTAAAAACAACCAAGAACTTTTATATTAGGTTGTACCTTATTGCGTTTTAATCAAAAGTATGTGGACACCCAAGAACATGATGTTCCTCTCCAAACACTAACTAAACATGAAATCACACATTATATACAATGTTTGTTTGTGACGCTCAGGTGTCCACATACTTTTGGCCATAGAGTGTATGAGAAGGGTACCTGTTTGAGGCTTTTTTTCCGGCCTTGAGATCTTCCTCTTGTTGGACATGTATATGACAGACATGTTCCCCTGCGTGTGCTTGATTCACGTTCAACACTGGGATAAACACAAACGTCGCAACAACGATCAATTCTCAACACTCGCACAACCTTCTTTTTTCATCCAGACTAAATATACAAAAGTATTTGGACACCTGCCTTTTCTAGAATACCCAAACCTCTAAAAGCCTGCTTCATGAAGATCTGCTTTGTATGGGTTAGAGATCTTGAGATCTTGCCCTACTATATTCAAACCTGTTGGGATCAATTGGAACACACCCCAGGCTTCTCACTTCTTCACCTACATCAATAACTGACTTTTCTAACACTTGTTTTGGTGAATGAAATCTCACAAAAAAAAAAAAAAAAGAATCTCCACAAAATCCAGTGGAACATCTGAAGGGTGGAGCTCATTATAGCAAATAAAACAGACCAAATGTGGAACGGGATGCTCAATCTTATGGTTGGGCGTCCACATACTTTTGTCCGAGTAAATCTTCTGCTGGTGGAAAACACCTGAAGTGGAGAATGGCTGAGGTTGACAGAACGTCTACAGTATCTCCAATAATCCGAGAGCATCTCAGAACACTCAACACGTTAGAGGTCAATGTCCTACAACAGCCGAACACCACATTGGGTTCCTCTTCTATCAGAGCAGACTCGGAAGTCTATCACCACAAAAAGGGTTCCTCAGTTCCTAATTCAGCAACGTTTGATCTCCTTACACCATATCAACTCTATATAACGACTACAACCCAGCATAATGTCAATCTCAAACTGGGCCTGATCTCCAGATCTGAATCCATGCTGAGCATACTCGGGATGTCCTACAGACGCCCAGACAGATATTACATCAACGGGCATGGAAAAGAGAACCTAGATCTTAAGGTGGTCATCTTCGGTTTCGACTTTACGGAAACCTTGGGATCCTGGAGGACCTACTCAAGCATCACAAGAAAAACGTCTTTATAAAAAAACAACCAGATTGAGGTGAAGCTAGTGAACCAAGCCCACCCCAACTCCCCATAACCTTACCCAAGGGTGCCAATAATTATGATCAACACCCACCACACACCACTTATAAGCGGTATTGGGGTAATTTTATGCATTCCTGTAGTATTCATGCATGACTTACCTGAAAAGGTGCTCGGAGACAGGATCACATTGTTTGTTTGTTTGTTTGTTTGTTTGTTTGTTGGCGTGCTAAGCTCGAGGTCACGTGGTGGCATAAAAACACGTGCAAAAACTGTTTATATATATATATATATATACACACACGTGAAAAGGGTGGATCGCGTAGAGAACGGAAGCGCGGAGATACAATGTAGCTGCGGCGTCTGCGCCTGCGCAGTAACATGAAACCTTCTCGATCCAAACATCAACCACCATCCAAACACCATCCACCGATCTGCTCCTCTTCACCTGCCTGCATTCATACCTCCATTTCTTCCAATCTCCTGGTCGTGATCAGGGCAGAGAACACCATCAAACCGAAGTGCGCTGCATCACACCACCACCGAGCCCAGGATCCAGTTTAGCTCCACCCAAAACCCAGAACCAGACCCAAAACCAAACCTGGACCTCCTTAATCCCTGTTGACTGACCCTCCAGGCAGCCTTGCATGCCCGATACCAAACCAACCAGCCTTCCACATTATCTATTGCATGATGTCATGTGAACTCCAGAGTATTCTGTAGTGCAGAAGATAAAGATGGCAGCATCAGGAGCTGCACTGCTGGAATGGAAATGGTGTCCTGCTCAAAATGATCACACGTTACCATCATGCACTAGAGAGCACACGGCGTATACTGAAATGTGTGTGTGTGTGTGTGTGTGTGTGTGTGTGTTTTTTTTTCCAAAAGGGTCCGGATGACGTCACATATTTATTTGCATATATACATTTTTATCGTCATGATGCGTTCCATATTTAGGCATCATTATTAAGGCACATGAGGGGAGTTCAAAAATAAAAGATAAAAGAGGTGGGAGAAACAATGGTGATCAGGGATTGGCTGTAGGGGGAAAATAGTGATTAGTGATTGGTTGTTGGGACACAGTAATGATTAGGGATTGGTAACTGTGAAGCAGTGGTGATTAGTGATTCGTTGTGGGGAAATAATGATCAGTTATTGGTTGTTAAGAGACAGTAGTGATTAGTGATTGGTTGCTGTGAAGTCAGTGGTGATTAGTGATTGGTTGCTGTGAAGTCAGTGGTGATTAGTGATTGGTGGTTTGGAGACTATGATTGGTTGTTGGGAAAATGGTGATCAATGGTTAGTTGTTGGGAGATAGTGGTGATTAGTGATTGGTTACTGTAAAACATTGGTGATTAGTGATTGGTTGTTGAGAGACAGAAGTGATTAGTGGTTGTGATTGTGTCTTACAATGCATCAGCCGGTATCGTCTTTTTTTTTCTCTATTACAATAAATGTACACGTATACACTATACGACTAAAAGTTTGTGGACACCCAACCACCAGAATCCACTAGATTTCGATTTTGTGTAGATTTGTGCTCATTCGGCTAAAATGGAGATAGGAGAATGAGGTTCTAAAAATGAGGTCTGGAGTTCAACTTTGTGGAAGCAGCTTGGAGAAGAAGCACATATGGGTTGTCATGTTGATTGGAGCATTAGCCCAAAAAAAAACCCAGACCATCACCATCATCAGCTTCGAGTGTCATCACTATGTTGCTCAGTGGTGAAGGCTTTAGACTGGAAGGTTATAAGTTCAAATCCCACCACTACTGGGCCCTTGAGTGAGGCCCTTAACTCTCAACTCCTGTATAAATTATATAATTGTACGTTGCACTAGATAAGGGTGTGTCTGGATTTCACTAATATTTTGATTGATGGTAATCATGCTATCAGTTCTTTGTGAAATTTTTAATAAAACAGCAGTAGAGGAACGGGAGTCAGTGCGGTGGTATTTGGGAACTTTTCTCTTCTCTCATCCTGCTGCTATTCGTCTTTTCAGTTTCTCGTGTCGGTATAGAAGCAGAGCTCGCAGAGCACCGAACATCACTCCCCTCCACCTCCAGTGGAAAAGATAACCACCAGTGAAGACCAGGAAAGCCTTCCAGGAACGGGGTCACACCGGTCACTGACTTTGTGTATCCAGGTGTTAAACACCCCCCTCTGCTGTTAGCTCCTCAAATTCCTGACTGAGGTGATCCATCTGGTACAATAAAACACATATTGAATGGAGTTACATGATCATGTGGATGGATGGATGGATGGATGGATGGATGGATGGATAGATAGATAGATAGATAGATAGATAGATAGATAGATAGATAGATAGATAGATAAATGCTGACTTATGTAAGAGTAAGAAAGAAAGAAAGAAAGAAAGAAAGAAAGAAAGAAAGAAAGAAAGAAAGAAAGAAAGAAAAAAAAGAATGAATGCACAAATGGACATAAGGATGAAAGAAAGAAAGAAATCTTTAGCGAATGTGACCCAGTCGGGGGTGTTTGATTTATTTTCCCAGTCTACCACCTACACACACACACACACATACACACACACCACACATACACACACACCACACACACACACACTACAGCAGTCAGGAATCGTTTCGGGCAAAAACGTACATCCTGATTATTGTTGCCCTCTTTTTCAGCTTCCGTCATCTCGCTGTCCTGCTTCTTCAGAGTGCTGTGACCGAAGCGCTCTTTCTCCTAAACCACAGCCATGTAGTGGAAGAAGAAGAAGAAGAAAAAGAAGAAGAAGAAGTTCAAACCAGGCCCCTTTAATCCTATTTCTTTTAGAATTCAAAATTCTTCAGGAGTTCAAAGTTGATTGAGTTCCTCTTACCAGGAGTAACTCGTCGCGCTGTTTCATGGTCTCGTCACACCGTGACTGTAGAGTGTTGAAACTGTCCTGTGCTTGATCGATATCCTAAAACACGTCAGAAAAACACGTGAGCCCATGTATCATGTAAATGCTGTGAACTAGGGATGTGTAGCTCCATAACTAAGGCCAACGGTACGATACATTAAAGATACATATGAAGCAGCTACTGATGTGATGTGATACGACCCCCCCACAACTCTACCTCTGCCATGTCAATCTCTATTCTATGTGACTTTCAAGACACGCCTCGGCCTCCGTAGTGTTATGATATGTAAAGTTTAGCGAGGAGAAATCGATCTTCACAGAAAATATTGGTCACTTTCTAAATAATGGAAGTAAAGCACATCTATTAAATATTATACGTAAATAAATCGGTTTTTTTTTTTGACCAAACACGTTGAAAACGACGCCTCACGTTTTTCTTTCACACAATATATTCACACGTTATATTCACGTACCTCCTTTATAACCCCCCACGTTACTTCTATGTCGTGGAGGTATCGATCCAGCTCCCGCACCATCGCTTCCAGTTTGATCTTGTAGATCCTTAACTCTGAATTTAGCTTCTCCAAACAACGCTTGTTTTTCATGTCCTGAGTGCCGTGGAACAAACAAAGCTTCGCTTCTTACATACGCATTCCGACCTTATTCCATTTCTAAACGGTTTCCGAAAAAAAGACCTCACCGTCAGTGGATTCTGTTGGTCTGAACATTCCTTCATCGTCTGTTCATACTGCAACTTCAGGGCTTTGTGAGACTCACGCTCGTGCTCGTACTCCTGAAACACAACCAGGGAGAGGAATCCAGCTTCAGCTAACGTCTCGGAAAACCAATTGTCTTTACTTTTTCTGTATACGACAAGGACGTACCTTCAGCAACTCGCTGTACTTTTCCATTAGGGCTCGGTGTTCCAACAGGGACTTGGTGTCAATTTCAGATTTTTCTTTGGAAGCCTAAAACACAGGGCATGGACGAGTCATAGACAAAACAACGTGTGTGTATACAATCCACTTATCTTGAAAGCTTCCCAAATTAAGTCTAACGGTCAATGGAAGTCTCTCTATCTTGTATATTTCATTTACAATTCCCGACTGTTGGTCTCTTGTTGGAGGATGAACCCGGAACCATTTACGTGTTATTGCTGTTTTTCTTATACGGTAGGAACTCAAAACACGTTTTTGAGTTCTGAACACGTTTCGTTTAAAGGGTTCTGCGTTAAATTGTGGTAGCAGTTCCTCTTGTTCAAAACCTCTTCTTTTTTTCCTCTCCCTCCTGAACATGAGCAAACGGTTCAAGCTCGAATAAATGAGTGCATTTATTCGTCAGTTCGAAAAAGTTTGAGAGTAGTTTTGATACACGCCAGCAGATGGCAGCACGAGGCTGCACGCACAGTCACAGGAAACACCGACAATCAGTGTGCCAAAAGACATCGTCCTGGTTACATCGCAGAAGGTGTTTGACACGCTTAGAAGAGAAGACTTTCAGGACAAAATCCATTCTTGCAAACGGAGCTAACCTTAAAAGCATTTAGATACCACCTCATAGCCTGCGATGAGACTCAAGACGTTATCTCAAACGAATTTTCAACTTTTTTATGTCTGGAAAAAAGTAAATATACACCCAGGTAAAAAAAACTATAAGGAAAAACTTGCCCTTTGGAAATCGATTTTCTGAGTTGGACCAGACTCCATTAAATTGCAATCGGAGACCACGTTTTGGTGAA
Source organism: Silurus asotus (assembly GCA_024362625.1). Lineage (NCBI taxonomy): Eukaryota > Metazoa > Chordata > Actinopteri > Siluriformes > Siluridae > Silurus > Silurus asotus. Next base: position 10,999,463 of record MU551526.1, read on the forward strand.
TGTCCTGTACGGGGTCTTGGTCCTGAAACACAGAATATAAAAAAGAAAAGAGGACTCTGTTGTATTTCCATCGTTCCATCTTTTTCTTGTTCTATATCTTCACTGTTCTATGACTTTCCCACTGACCTTTTGTTCTTTTTTATACGTTCTATTGGACTCCGAGAGCTCCTCCTCCAGCTGCCTCAAAAAATCGTTCACCTTGTTCATCTCAGACACCAGGTCGAAGATCTTGTTCTCCAGCTGAACCTTGGTATCCAACGCCTCCCGATATTTCCTCTGCATAAAAAAAAAAAAAAAAAAAGATGACGCACACATTTGAGGATCGTCCAAAAAAAAAATACAAATTGTTCACATACCTTGTATGATTTATCTCGACTTTTCAGAACTTCTCTCATCTCTTCCCACTCGGGCCTGAGGATTCTGTAGGCCTTCTGCTCTCGCTGCCTTTCCTGAAACGAAGCGAAAGTGCCGAATCGTCACGATAAACCTCATGCCATTCTCTGTGAAGGATCGACGTAAAGTGAAGGTTTTTTCACTTACACTTTTGATCTGCTCACAGATACTGCGTATCTCCGAGACCTCTTTGTTCAGCTGCTGCACTGAACCCAGCAGCATCTCCATCTGCTCCAACACCTTCAGAGTCCCAAACAGAAAGAGAAAGTAGTTTGTTAAGGGCTTGATTTACTTCTATACTCATCTTCAAAACCTTTCCCAGGACTCGGGTCTCATCAGAGCAGCTTCGAAGGTTTTATGGACACCAAGAACATGAGTGATGTAATAATTAGTGTGCCGTTTGTAGAAATAAGGAATAAAGGGATCGAGAAAACGGGAGAGGGAAAGATTCCAGAGATGATCCATTCGGAACGATGGAAACGTTCCCAGGTACAGTTCACCAGCAAGACGTTTCCACTGAACCCCAACCTCTGTTCTGAGGGAAGGAGATCACCAGATCTCCAGGAGGCTCTGCAGTAAAGCTCCACATCTGGATGGAGAAGTGCTGCTCTTTCGTGCGAGCTTCATTCTTACACTGGGGTTTGGTGGAAACAGGGAGACACTGGTTCATCTCACCAAGCTGCTTCTGGTCTACGTCCTACAGTTAATGATGATGATTATGTATATGATGATTGTATTTAAGCAGGGTTACAGCTTTGGTGTTTGTGCCATCACTTTGTTCCCTTGTGGTGTTTTTATTTTTCTTTGTAGTTAGAAAACCAGGTTTAGATTTCAACATGAACAATAATCCTGGGGAGAAAAAGAAAACTGCACAGAATGACTTTGCTCAAAAACATTAAGAGCTTCAGTGGTTGGTGAAGTACCTTGCGTTCGGCGCTGCATCTCTGTGCGTCTCGACCTTCATCCGTGTCGCACATCAAACCTGGACCCAGCGCACGAACATCTCCATCTCCAGAGCCCGTTCGTAGGACTAAATCAATACAAACCAGGAGAAACATCAGGACATTCCCGTGCACTCACAATCCCATCCCTTCATCAGGGTTACAGAGAGAGAGAGAGAGAGAGAGAGAGAGAGAGAGAGAGAGAGAGAGAGAGGAGAAACATGCTTTACCCCTATAGCGGCGCTTCTTGAACAGAAAATAAACTCCGGCCGCCGCGGCTGCAATTTCAGCCGCATACAACAGGGGGCGCAGTGGATTATCAAACGTCACGAACATCATCGCGTATCGTGAAGAGACTCAACCTTCCGCAGTTACACTGCACACTGAACTAGAGAGAGAGAGAGAGAGAGGGGAGAAACATGCTTTACCCCTATAGCGGCGCTTCTTGAACAGAAAATAAACTCCGGCCGCCGCGGCTGCAATTTCAGCCGCATACAACAGGGGGCGCAGTGGATTATCAAACGTCACGAACATCATCGCGTATCGTGAAGAGACTCAACCTTCCGCAGTTACACTGCACACTGAACTCCCGCCGCGCCGCGCGCCGCCTTTTCTTACCTGCAGCCTCTGTTACGTCACACAGCAAACTTTCATTCTATCATTCATCTATCAGTCGTCCAGTAAACCAGTATACAGCAACTTCCGTTCTACTGGAAGAAAGAAAGAAAGAAAGAAAGAAAGAAAGAAAGAAAGAAAAAAGATGGAGATTCGATGCCGCATAACTTTTTACTTTCACTCATTACATTTGTACACAAATATCTGTTCTTTCTTCCTCTTACATGTAAAAGAGGCGAAATTAAACCTTTCAGCGCAACACGTTTCTTCACGGGGTCCTTTTTTTTTATTTTTTATAAGATTTAAAAAGTAAATGAACTTCACAGAAAAATGTTTCTTAATCACAACATTTGTTTTAATGAAAAAGAACTTAAACGAACTTAAATCACTCAGTCTTAATAATAAACACACATTTCCATAAAACATTAATATTTACCCATGTTGATTAGAGTAGTTAAAAAACTTATTCATTTTAAACATTTTAAACATGCCTGCACCGCCCCCGTGTGGTAGGTGTGTACATTTACACCAAAATAAAAGGTTGGAGTGTAAAACAATTAAATACATGTATATACAATTAAATACAGTTGAATGCAGTTTAATGCAGTTTAATGTCTGTTACCAGTAGGACGGAAGTTGCTGTATACTGGTTTACTGGACGACTGATAGATGAATGATAGAATGAAAGTTTGCTGTGTGACGTAACAGAGGCTGCAGGTAAGAAAAGGCGGCGCGCGGCGCGGCGGGAGTTCAGTGTGCAGTGTAACTGCGGAAGGTTGAGTCTCTTCACGATACGCGATGATGTTCGTGACGTTTGATAATCCACTGCGCCCCCTGTTGTATGCGGCTGAAATTGCAGCCGCGGCGGCCGGAGTTTATTTTCTGTTCAAGAAGCGCCGCTATAGGGGTAAAGCATGCTATAGGGGTAAAGCATGTTTCTCCTCTCTCTCTCTCTCTCTCTCTCTCTCTCTCTCTCTCTCTCTCTCTGTAACCCTGATGAAGGGATGGGATTGTGAGTGCACGGGAATGTCCTGATGTTTCTCCTGGTTTGTATTGATTTAGTCCTACGAACGGGCTCTGGAGATGGAGATGTTCGTGCGCTGGGTCCAGGTTTGATGTGCGACACGGATGAAGGTCGAGACGCACAGAGATGCAGCGCCGAACGCAAGGTACTTCACCAACCACTGAAGCTCTTAATGTTTTTGAGCAAAGTCATTCTGTGCAGTTTTCTTTTTCTCCCCAGGATTATTGTTCATGTTGAAATCTAAACCTGGTTTTCTAACTACAAAGAAAAATAAAAACACCACAAGGGAACAAAGTGATGGCACAAACACCAAAGCTGTAACCCTGCTTAAATACAATCATCATATACATAATCATCATCATTAACTGTAGGACGTAGACCAGAAGCAGCTTGGTGAGATGAACCAGTGTCTCCCTGTTTCCACCAAACCCCAGTGTAAGAATGAAGCTCGCACGAAAGAGCAGCACTTCTCCATCCAGATGTGGAGCTTTACTGCAGAGCCTCCTGGAGATCTGGTGATCTCCTTCCCTCAGAACAGAGGTTGGGGTTCAGTGGAAACGTCTTGCTGGTGAACTGTACCTGGGAACGTTTCCATCGTTCCGAATGGATCATCTCTGGAATCTTTCCCTCTCCCGTTTTCTCGATCCCTTTATTCCTTATTTCTACAAACGGCACACTAATTATTACATCACTCATGTTCTTGGTGTCCATAAAACCTTCGAAGCTGCTCTGATGAGACCCGAGTCCTGGGAAAGGTTTTGAAGATGAGTATAGAAGTAAATCAAGCCCTTAACAAACTACTTTCTCTTTCTGTTTGGGACTCTGAAGGTGTTGGAGCAGATGGAGATGCTGCTGGGTTCAGTGCAGCAGCTGAACAAAGAGGTCTCGGAGATACGCAGTATCTGTGAGCAGATCAAAAGTGTAAGTGAAAAAACCTTCACTTTACGTCGATCCTTCACAGAGAATGGCATGAGGTTTATCGTGACGATTCGGCACTTTCGCTTCTTTTCAGGAAAGGCAGCGAGAGCAGGAGGCCTACAGAATCCTCAGGCCCGAGTGGGAAGAGATGAGAGAAGCTCTGAAAAGTCGAGATAAATCATACAAAGTATGTGAACAATTTTTTTTTTTTTTTTGGACGATCCTCAAATGTGTGCGTCATCTTTTTTTTTTTAAATATCAGGAGGCGTTGGATACCACGGTTCAGCTGGAGAACAAGATCTTCAAACTGGTGTCTGAGATGAACAAGGTGAACGATTTTTTGAGGCAGCTGGAGGAGGAGCTCTCAGAGTCCAATAGAACGTATAAAAAAGAACAAAAGGTCAGTGGGAAAGTCATAGAACAGTGAAGATATAGAACAAGAAAAAGGACAAGATCTCAGACCTGGTGTCCCAGCTGAACAAGGTGAACGAAAATCTCGAATGTGTTGTGTTACAGGACCTCCAGCACGAAAAGAACCTTCACGAGCACTTGATCGATACCCACGGTTCGGAGGAGATCAGTTTACTTAGAAAACTCGATCCGATAACCGTAAGCTTTTTTTTTTCTTTTTTCGGGCCACGAGTCTTTACGAATGTCTGAATGCATGTCGATGAATTTTACGCTTCTGGTTGTTGTGCAGGCGGTTGCTGTTAAAACCCTGCGGAGATCCAACGAGGAAACAGAGATTGTGTTACGGACTCAGCACAGCATCGCGAGATTGTCTGACATTTTAAAAGAACGTCGTTTGTCATGCAAGCGGCCCGAAAACCAGCAAAACTCTGCCCTAAAAACGATAGAGGAGCAAAAGCTGGTGAGTGAAGAAGATCCAAGTTCCTTCAGAAACAATGCACGGAGGCTGTATGGACCTCAGGGGAGGTGGTAGCTTAGTGGTTTAGGCATTGGATCTGAAGGTTGTGAGTTGAAACCTCGGAAACACAATGGAGCTGTGCTAATTCTGGGCCCCTAAGCAAGGCCCTTAACCCCATAACTGCTCCCGTGTATCGGGGAGATCGATAGAAGTCGCTCCGGAGACGGGCGTCTGCCCATAAACATGAAAGCACTTCAAGTATAAATCAAACAGTGTTAATTTTGACGGTTATAAAATTGCTATAAAACTGCTTTGGAACAATACGGCGTATCACAAAGCACAGAATACAGATTTACATGGCAGAGGTAGATCTGCGTCTTCCCCCTAATGACCTTCCCGTCTGATTGGAAGGTCATTAGGTCAAATCCCAGCACCATCAAGTTGCTGATTTTGGGCCCCTGAGCCCTCAAATTCTTGGTTGTCTAAATAATTGGATTTTGGCGTCTGCCAAGTGCCTTAGATGTTTTCCTCTACGCCTGTGTTTTAGGACTATGACCAGATATGTTTACATAAAGGACACAACATACTGAAGGAAAAGCACAGCGAGTTACTGAAGGTATGAATGAGATAAAGATATAAAGCTGTCGATCAGAACTCGATTCCACTCCACGCTTGTGTTCCAGAGGTATGAACAAGAGCGCGAGGCTCACAATGACCTGAAGTTGCAGTGTGAACAGATGATGAAGAAAGATGCAGACAAACAGAAATTGCTGATGGTAAGGACTTTTCTTCTGGATCCGTAAAGAACTCCAGTTCTGAATGTGTGTGTGTGTGTAGAAGTAAAGTTTTGGTTGTTGGAATTTTTCAGATGGAGAAGGAAAATTTGGATCTTAAACGCCAAGTGGGCAAACTGGTCGAGACAGTGTGGAGGATGGAAGTAATGCTCTCCAGGAGAGATGCAGTGTGCAGGGCTATGAAGAAGGTACGTGAGCGTTAAGCGATTCCATTTAAAACAATGGGGAGGAGTCGTGATGTTCCTGCTGCATGATGAGAATGAGGAGTCGATAAAGAGCCTGGCATATACCCCTCATTTTCCACTTTGCGTATTGTGCTGAATTTCTACACACTGTCTCCGCGTGTTTTTTCTTCACGTGTTTTAGGAACGTGAGCGTTTACGGGAGGCCCACCACATCAGTAACTTTGTGTACAAAAAGACCATGAAACAGCGCGATGATTTACTCCTGGTAAGAGAAGTCTTGAACTCCATAGTATGTCCAATTCTAACAGAAACAGGATTAAAGGGGAATGTGTGAACATTTTCTTCTTCTTCTACTACATGGCTGTGGTTTAGGAGATAGAGAATAAGCGCTGGGCTCACAGCACCCTGAAGGAGCAGGACAACGAGATGATGAAAGTTCTAAAACAGTGCAACAAGTCTCAGAATGTAAGTTCTGATTGCTGTAGTAGAATGTGTGTGTGTGTGTGTGTGTGTGTGTGTGTGTGTGTGTGTGAGTGTGTGTGTGTGTGTGTTTGTGTGTGTGTGGTAGACTGGGGCAGTGGGGCTGTGTGTCACTTTGGCTAAAGATTTCTAATCTTCTACATGATCATGTAACAGATGGATCACCTCAGTCAGGAATTTTTGGAGCTAACAGCAGGGGACAGTGTTTAACACTTGGATACACAAAGTCGGTGACGGTGTGAGCCCGTTCCTGGAACGCTCTCGTGGTCTTCACTGGTGGTTTTCTTTTCCATGATGTTCGGCACTCTGCGAGCTCGGCTTCCATACCAACACGAGAGACTGAAAAGACGAAGAGAAGCAGGATGAGAGAAGAGAAAAGTTCCCAAGTACCACCGCACTGACTCCCGTACGATTGTTCGGTCTGAGAGTGTGTTCAGGGGGTTCATCAGTGCTCCTGGTGGTAGGAAGGAGTGAATCTAAACCACCAGCAACATAAATACAGAACATACAAAAGTATTAAATATACAGAATAATACACACATCTGGAAGCTCTACTGCTGTTTTATTAAAAAACTTCACAAAGAACTTATAACATGATTACCATTAAAATATTAGTGATGAGATTTTATAGTTTATTCATCTTCTCTGGTATGTGATAGAAAGTCATGAATAACTATATTCACTTTTACACACACAATAGTAGATCCACTATGGACAAAATTTGTAGAGTATATACACCTGGCTATCTGACCATCAGATGTTCTTTGAAAGTTTTGAAAGTGATGGATGAATAAAATGCTGAAAGTCCTGAGTGCTAAAAGTGCTCTTCATCTCTGTGGTTTGTGTTTTTGGGGTGTTTGTGAGCTACTGTAATCATTACATGTAAAAAAAATAAACAACAACAACAACAATAATAGTACTATCTTTAATTCCCCAATGAAGCTGATTGTTGTGCAGTAGGAGAAGGAACCGAATATTTTCTAATGAGTCGTTTAGAGACCATAGTGAGCTGAATTCAGTGAGTCGGTTCGTCAAAAAAGACTCGGTTCGTCGTCCTCCTGCGCTTTGCGCTCCTGCAACAGAGAGACATTTACGCAGGAGTTCAGACGCGCTTCATCCCCACCTCTGTACATCTCCTCCATCTATACACATTTATCTGATCGGAAAATGGAGCAGAAAGGGGCAGAGGTGAAGGAGAAAGGAGTTTCTTCTTCTACAAGTGGAGTTGTTGTGCAAGTTCGGGAGAAGAAGGGACCTCTGCGAGCTGCCATCCCCTACATGCCCTTCCCTGTAGCTGTCATCTGTCTGTTCCTCAACACGTTCGTTCCCGGTTTGGGTGAGAAAAAAAGTTCCTGTATTTACCATATTGTGTTTTTTTTTCAGCACCAATCCATCCTTGCGTCTTGTACTGGAATCTAGATGTTTAATAACGTCCTAATGGTCCCTAATGGTGTCCATTACATGTCATTATAGCCAATCTGTCTTTGCAGCTTGCTTTGGAATATAGATGTTTAATAACGTTCTAATGGTCCCTAATGGTGTCCAGTGGGTGTTTTCATAGCCAATCAATTCCTGCTTCTTATACTGGAATCTGGATGTTTAATAACGTTCTAATGGTTCTCAATGGTGTCCAGTACCTATCACCACAGGCAGTCCATCATCCTTGCAACTTTCCATGGAATCTAAATGTTTAATAACACCATAATGGTCCCTAATGGTGTCCAGTAGATGTCCCTATAGCCAATCCATCACTCTTGCGTCTTGTACTGGAATCTAGATGTTAAATAACGTTAGAATGGTCCCTAATGGCGTCCAGTAGACGTTTTCATAGCCAATCAATCCTTGCCTCTTATACTGGAATCTAAATGTTTAATAACACCCTAATGGTCCCTAATGGTGTCCAGTAGATGTCGCTATAGCCAGTCCATTACTCTTGCATCTAGACTAAAATCTGTACGTTTAATAACACAAATTCTAATGGTTTTCATTATAAATACCATTACAAACCATTACATACAGTGTCCATGTGCATCAAGTCATGATCGGCACGCCAAAGAAACTACTGGAATCTGACTTCCTAATGGTCTTTATCGGTGTCCATTACACACCTGCATATGATCTAAAAGAAACATCTTTTCCAGCCAGATGTGCTGTACCACAAAGTTGGACTAAAGCTGTTCCAGCATGACAATGCCCCTGTGCAGGAAGGCAGCACCATGAAGATACACCTGCCATGGAAAGAGGTTGGAGTGGAAGATCTCCTGCTATAGAGCTCAAACTAGAACTCCAGTGGAACATCTTCCCAGCAGAAGCACATAGCAATATTATGGTCTATTCTTTGAATTATGTTGCGATTTAACCCTTTAATTGTAACACAAAGGGTAGAAAATAGGTTTGTTGCCCCGAGGCAACAGCAATAACGGTGTTATGAGCGAATAGATTGACCGGAACAATATCGCAGGGTTAATAAAACGAAGGAAGCCTAACAGCAGCGTAGCGGCTTTAATTCGGTCGTTAATCATGGCAGTGCCTCAGTTTAAAAGCTCTATGCTAATGTCTCTGGCTATTTAAGTCATTATTCTGAATCTAAACTGCAGAAAATGCATAATGGTTTAATGACTCGCTTCCTTCCTCAATCCCCTTGTTGACAAACTCGAACCCGCTGGATTTGTTCGAGTCCGGATGTACGTATGTACGGCCATGTTATCAGTTACGCCTTCAGCTGTACAGGGAAAGAAGAAAACACTTAAAAGTATTTTCCTCCCTTCATGTCCTCTGGTTTTGCAAATTGGTTGCATTTTTAAAGCATTCCACAATAAGAACATTGCACCTATTGATGGACCTGGCGGAGGTAAAATGATGATTCGGGGATGCATTGTCGCTTTTTTTTAAATGCCAAACTTACACAATTTTCATGGAAACCATCATTTAAAGGAAATAAATAAATATAAAAAATGTAAATCCGATGAAGAACAAGTGGTCCATAATCCATGATCTGCTCAACCAGCATAAACAGTGAATGTTCAATCCATGATTTGTCCTTAGCGAAGTGAAAAATGAATCACTAGATATTAAAAGTGTTCATGTGCGTTTGTGGTCCACTCTCCACTCTAAGAAGATGTTCCACTAGATTTCGTGAAGATCGTGTACACGAGAAGGAGGTCTGGGATGGAATTAAATTCATCCCATAGGTGTTTAATAGGGTTTGAGCTTTACAGGTCTTTCAAGATCTTCCTTACATTGTCAATCTATGGAAAAGCAGATCTTCATGGAGCTGGTTATGGGGCATTGTGATGCTGGAACAGGTTTGGGTTTCCCAGATGAAGGGAAAATTTGACAATGCATCCAAAGACGTCTTCTGTGGGAACAGTTTGGGGGTAAAAAAAACGCGAGTGGAAAGGTCATGTGTCCTAATATATAGTTGACTTGTTAATCATATGTAGGTGTGTACTGGACACCATTAGGGACCATAAGGGCATCCAGAAATTCAGAACAATGCTATCCTGTATAATGGAATTGAGCTGGGAAACAGGAAATCAGCAACTCTAATTAGATTATATTCATTACATCAACCATGAAGAAAAATACCTCCTCCAAGCTCTTTTCCTGTCCACCGTCCACAGAAATGTTTTGACAGCGAGGCCACGTGTTTGGACGACGTGAAGGAAAAAACCCGGAGCAGAAAAGCCAAACAGTTCTTATTCAGTTCCTCAAAAGGTCATGCCATGCACTCGGCTCCCTTCAGTCCATCCCGATCTACTTTTTTTTCCCACTAATCCCATCAGACCTAATGTTTTTTTATGTCTCAAAACAATTCTACTTTCAAACGGCAAACATTATCAATCCTTCTGGATGACAGACAGAAAAAAAATGTCTCAAGTATTTAATTCTGAATACCAACATTTTTTTTTGAGGAAACGGAGGGTAAACCGGCACAAGACACGAGATCTTTCCATGCTGCTCCTCCAATGCTGTGTGGATGGAACATAGCGGGGACCTGCTGTACGAGACCCGGCGCTTTTCCTGTTTCCATGACAGCAGATGGTCCCCCAAAACAAGGCTTTTCTGCAACAGTCTGTTGGTTTTTACTAATATTAAAACCATCGTTGTAATTTCATGAATTGACACTAAAGAATGGGTTACATAATGAACTCGTCTTTGGCTGACCAGTGGACTTATGTTTACGTTTGTATTGGGGACACCTGACTGTTTCAGCCATATGAGCTTCTTTCACCAAAACTGTTCCTACAAACCTGGAGACCACACGATTGTTTAGGATGAACTAGGAAACCCAAAACTCCCCAAAACGTTCAATGAAGATCTACTTTCTTTGGGATGGATGTGTGTGAAAGATCTTAAGTGGCCTAGAAATGGAGCTCCAACCCAATTTGAACACCTTTGGGATGAATTGGAACGCCACCTCAGGCCTCCTCACCTCCATCAGCACCTGACAACCTTGTGGTTAAATGAAATCTCAATATTCAAAAAAATCTGGTGGAACATCTAGGCAGAAGAGTGGAGCTTGTTATATAAGAGCACATGGGGACTTAATGTGGAATGGGATGCTTTTCTTATGGTCAGGTGTCCACAAATGTTTTCTTTGTATAGGTACAGTACAGTACAGTGCTGAAGATGCTGAGATGTTCATTGGGAGCGACGAGTACGGACTGGATTAGAAATTAGTTTATTAGAGGGACGGCGCATGTAGGACGTTTTGGAGACAAGGTGAGAGAGGCGAGATTGGGATGGTTTGGACATGTGCAGAGGAGGGACATGGGGTATATCAGTAGAAGAATGCTGAGGATGGAGCCACCAGGAAGGAGGAAAAAAGGAAGGCCAAGGAGGAGGTTGATGGATGTGGTGAGGGAAGACATGCAGGTAGTTGGTTTGAAAGAGGCAGATGTAGAGGACACAAATCATTCCTTTGTCTACACTTGGTCTGGATTTGTCCCACAGCCACAACAGGTCTTCACCTCAAACCATGCCACGTCTGACTCACATTGATCTCCTGTTGGTGATGATGGTGATGACTATGCCAGCGGCGATGCACACGCTCAGCTGGCAGATTTAAAATCTGGCACTGAGCTCAATCTGGCAAAGGCTCAAGGTTTGATTCGTTTGATTCCTAGTAACCGCCGATAAACACCACTGTAAGATGCTGGAAAGGTGACGTGATGCTTTTATGACCCTTGTTCGAGCAATGTCGAAATCCAGGCCAGAAGAATGCACCAGATGATTAAGGTGAATCAGTGGAGTAAGAATAATCGGTACTTTGGCTTTGTGGTGTGTCGAATGTAGAAGCTCTGAACGATGCATTAGAACTCAGCAGATATTAAATGAATCAGGCAATACAATTAGATTAAATATGGTTTAAATGGCTGTACAATATCCTGTTTGTTTTTTGTCCAGAAGGAATCGATTTAAATCGATTGAAAGTCTCATAATTGCCCCATCTAGCATGAAATTTACACTACACTTGAACTTGGAGGATCCAAAACTCGTATCCCGCATGACAATGCCCCTTGTGCACAAAGACAGCTCTATGAAGATCTGCTTTCCATGGGTTGTATGTGTGCGTGTGGGCTTAAACCCTATTAGGAGGATCAGCTGAGGCCTCCTCACCTGACTTTAACACCCTTATGGGTATATAAAATCCCACAAATAACTATCAAATCTACTGGAAACATCGTGCATGAAAAGTTAGAGCTTATTATAAGAGAGAATGTGGAAAGCGAATGGGTTCAAAAAGCATGGAGAATCTTCTAGTCAAAACCGTAACAATGGATTTCGCCTGTACGTCAGATTTATGTCTAGTCGTCAACTGTTACGCCGTTCAACACAACTAGGGATGCAAAATTTTCAGAACTTTTCAAGACTGGACACGTTACATGGAAATTAACTTAAATAAATGGGAATAAACTGGGATTTTTTAAAAATAAAATTCAGGTTAAATTAAAACAGGGAATTTAAATGTAGCTGGAAAAAAAAATCTTGCAGGATCATTTTGGTTTAAACAACCAGATTTCATGAAGTTTCAGTTGAATTTCAGTTTTGTATACGATACAGTTTATATTGGTTTCCAGCTTGGCAAATTTCCAAAATTCCCATGGGATTCTCTGGAAAGTTTCTGGAAATTTACTGGAAGTTTTCCACACCTAAACACAACCAAATAAATGTTTTTTTTTTTTTAAATTACTTTTTTTTTCATTTTTCATCTTTTTTAATTTTTCACTAAACAGCAAGCCGTAAAGCCGCAATTTTTTCATAATAGCCATAAAGGGTCCATGCGTTCGAAACCGCACCAAGCAATCACTCCGAACGCCTTGAACTGAACGCCGAAGCTACATAATTAACCTCCCACACAGATGGCACACTCGGAACAAGGCTGAGGGAAAATTACAGTCATCTTCAGCCTAATGTGCACGGACAAGGACCCCCCCCCCCCGCACTCAACACAACCACCACCAACCAACCCACCCACACCCCCCATCATCCCTCCCTCATCAACGCTATAATTCTAGTCGACGTTTATTTCTTCCTAAATGAGTGCAGGATCTGAGTCAGAACAACCACTGAAGAATAGAAACAAAAACATTGAGTGGGAAAGAATGTTAGAAAGGAAATCGGGACGGAGGAGACCGACAGAACGGGGGGATTCACGTCACTGTCAGTGCTTCAGACAGCCATTAACAGCCATCTTAATAAGCCCACTCGAGTACACAGATGGAAACACAAAACAGATCGGATTAGACGACAAAACTAATTCGACGGGGCCGTGTTTGCTCACAAAAGGAAAGAAAACGCGACATTACATAACGTTTCCCCAATGTTGGTCTACTTTAAAAAAAAAAGAGAGAGGAAATGGTTGTGGCGACGCCGAGTAACCGAATCACTCGGGTCAAAGTTGAGATGAGATCGCTAAAAATAGCCTAGCGTTTCTTATTTTCGCTTGGGAACTGACCCATGGTTCACTGGTCAATGTTTTTGTGGGCAAGTTTACATTTTGTCTGTCCCCGTTTAAAGAGGAGGAAATATGATTCTTCGTAAATGTTAAAAATTTATTTATTTGGGGGAGAAGAGGGGGGGAAGAAATGTGAGTTTTCTAACTAACGAAAGCGGAAACGTCGTCCAATCGGATGCTGTTCAATGCGTGTGAATTCTTAATTTGCTAGGAAATTGACTCATCAATAATTTTGTTATTGCGATTTCATTTGTAAAGGTGATCCTCCAATAAAAAAACTAGTTGGAGATTTAGATCTCGTCCTTTACACTGGAATCCCCTTCCCCACCCACCACTGTTAGTAAGTTAGTATGCAAATTTTTTACTTTTATTAAGTAGATTTTAGGACCTGTGACTTTACTTGAACTTAAGGAAATTTTCATTTAAGTAACAGTATTTTTCCACCAACCAAATGCAAAAAACCCATTATTCGTATTAGTACCCAGTATCCGGACAGACCCTGGTATAACTGGTATACTGTTTAAGTTTCCTTCTAGCTAGGATACAGAATGAGATTGTCCAGAATCTATCAGTATGAGCTGCAGTGACGGGAAGATCGGATCGTTTAACGACTTGGTTCTTTTGAATCGGGTTCATCAAAAAAAAAAGAATCTTTTGAGTCAGTTTATTCCGTTCCTTAAATCTCCTTCGTAGCGTCTCTGGGAGCAACTCGGACTGGAAGAGAAATCTACTCGATTCTGTTTCCTGTCCATAACCTACGGAGGTTTTGCGATGCTCGTGCGCATTAAATAGAAAATAAACGAATCACTCTTTGAAATGACTCGTTCTTTTGAGTCACATTTAAGAGCCGTTCAAAATGAACCAATCGTTCATGAGCGACCCCTCACTAATGAGGACATTTGAAAACAATAAAGTGTGCTCTAAGAGAGCTGGTGATAAACACTGTGAACTCCATTATTAAGTTCCTTCATTTGCACCAATAATGCTTTTTCTCTGTTCTGGTTTTCTAGGTACGCTAATCTCGGCCTTCACGGTGCTCTGCGGCGCCAGGACGGATTTGCCGGATCGACACGTATGCTGCGTGTTTTGGCTCAACATCGCCGCTGCCCTCATCCAGATCATCACTGCTGTGGTCATGGTGGGCTGGATCATGAGCATATTCTGGGGCATGGACATGGTTATCCTTGCAAGTGAGCATTGAGCGTTATGCCTAGCTACTGTATCTCACAGTGAACGCTAATTTCAGTGCTAAAGCAGATACATGTTTAGTCCAGTGGAACTTGGTAGGCTAAGAAACGGAATCATGCTAGTGTTGGGCTTGGTTTGTTCTTACATCTGCACGTGAAGAACGTGTGAAGAAAATTCCCAACATGCCTGTTCCACTTTTCCACTCAGAGCTAGCATAGTTAGATAACTTTTCAATTGCGTTCTGATAGAACCATAGGAGGACCATTGGGCAGCGTCTAATTCATCTACAAAAAAGTCTGTGCCTGTGCCTGTCTGTGATGCAACGAGTTACGGATTACAGGTTGCCATCGTTTTTAACAATATTTGAGAGTTGGTTCTCTCAAGTGAATATGGTGCATCACAACACTACGGAGACCAACGTGTGTCCTGAGAGTCACATAGAATACAGATTAACCTGGCAGAGGTAGAGCTGTACCCAGAACAGGAAAAGCGTCTTGTTTCATCTTACTGTTTTTTTTATATTTTTTACCAAATCGCATCGTGTCGAATCAAATCGAAAAGAATCGTAATGGAGGAATCGAATTGTATCGTATCGCATCGTATCGTAGCTGCTTCATAAGTATCTTTAACGTATCGTATCGTCAGGCCTCGTTTTTTTTATAAAAAAAAAGGTGTGTGGATCATTCTCAAGCTTGATGTTCGCATAGTTTCATGCTGTTACTGCTCCTAAGAGAAATATACAAGAATGGTGTCTACGTACATAATAAAAGGGCTAATCTTATGAACCTCCTGAAGCGATGAAATGCGAATTGAAAGGTCCACAGGGAACGCTCTGGTGTTTGTAGTGTGCTTGATGCAGTAATGAAAATTGTTTATAGACTTTCATTAAACCCTGAGCCATTTCGTCGTTATGAGATGCCAGATCTCATTTCTTTTGTTCCTGCTAAAGAAAAATCCGGAATTCTT
The DNA here is from genome assembly GCA_024362625.1 of Silurus asotus. Lineage (NCBI taxonomy): Eukaryota > Metazoa > Chordata > Actinopteri > Siluriformes > Siluridae > Silurus > Silurus asotus. The sequence continues at coordinate 11,014,796 of MU551526.1, forward strand.
TAGTTCCTCATATTTACTTCTACATCACAAGATCATTGTCATACCTCCTTTATGTGATTTTTACGGATTCCGACACCTGATCATCAGATTCTTGAACATCCCATCCCACGTTTTGTTCACTCATCATAACCTACATCCTTCTGAGATGTTCCAGTAGGTTCTTTGAAGATTTGTGAGAGTTCATTCAGCCACAAGGGGGTCAGTAAAGTCAGGTATTGATGGAGGTGAAATGAGGAGGCCTGTGATGACGTTCTTATTTATCCCAATTGCTCTATAGCAGGTCACTTTAGATCTTCCACCACAAAGCATGGGAAGTATATCTTCTAGGTTTCAATTGTGTGCTATCATTAATGTAGTAACAGTTTGAATAGGAAACAACTATTGACTACTTTTCTTCATATATTTGTAATTTACAAGGTTATTTTTTTTCTGGTTGTTTTTCATGCTCACCTGCTTCCACCGAAGTCTCTGAAGGTAAGTTCAACTCGATTGAACAGAATAGACATATAAAAAACACATTAATTTACAGAACACAAAGGGTTCAGCTGGTGATCTGATAAAAGATCTGCTTCTCTGCAGTTCATCCTGGCCAAAAATTCAACCTACTTAAACCGAAGAGACTGTTAGCAGAGTCTCGCTTGTTCTGTTTATTTCGGACTGCTAGGTGATACGCCTCCCACCTCCCCCTTCCATCTGTCGGCTTTCTCCCAGACCGCCTGAGCAGACTTTTGTCTGCTGAAAAGCCGGCTGAGTTCTGTCCATGTCCAGGATATATTTATTAATGGTGAAACAGTGGACAAAATCCACGATTCGTTCACGTTTTTTTTATTAGCATAATTTAGCATAATCAAATAAATTGTATTAAAATGTTACTTTATTTGATTACATTGGAATCAATGGAAACATTTTTAAATAGTGTACATTTGCTGGACCCATTTGCATAATGTGTGTGTGTGTGTTTTACATTTAATATTAGATTCGCAAAGATTTGTCCGACTTAATTGTTTAACTTATTTCAGCAGACTTGAACAAAAATGTCTTGATTTCTTTCTATCCATCGTTCGTTCACTCCCTGGATATGTGGAAAAGGATTTTCTCCTGATAAGCGCAATTCTTCAAGCTGGACATAAGAATCCATATTGAACTCCGTACCGTTACACCCCTAATAAAGCTTTCGTAGCGGCAGACTAGCCTAGCGTAGCGGTTAATCGTTCAAATCTATTTCGACTGACCCTGGTATAACTCCATGGTATATGCGGTATCTCTCAGATGGTTCTTTAATTTGACCTGGAATATGGAATAAGAGGATCTTGAAGAATGTCTGGGTCTTCAGACAGAATGTTACCAATGGTTGTATATACAGTAGTATACGGCTTGTGTATGTATGTATATATGGACGTTTCTCTTTTTCCTCCCCCTTCAGGCTACAAGGAGCAGACAGCCACCCAGCAGCTATAAGCTAATCCTCATTTTCGGGTTTCAAGATTATGCTTCCCCTCCACCGCAATTCTTCTTAGCCAGGAGCATTGAGGTAGCCTCAAAACAGAGAAGGGCTAATGTATATATCCACGTACAGCGTTCTGTGTCTACTAGCGGAATCATGTGATTGTGTCGGCTTGTTTCTGTACCAAAAACCCCCAGGTGTATAATACATACACTATTTAGACAAAAGTTTGTGGACACCTGACCATCAGTTTGACTAAGCATCCAATTCCACATTTGCTTTTATTAGTAAGATTTTGTGGAGGTTTGTGAGATTTCATTCGACCACACGCGTCTTCATCGGTTACTTACGAAGGTGAAGAAGTGAGGAGGTTGGTGTTTTTTTCCAATTCATCCCAAAAGGTGTTTGATAGGGTTCATTATAGCGGAAGATCTTCCACTCCAATTCATGGAAAGCTGATGATGGAACAAGGTGCTTGGAGAAGAACCAGACATGGCTGGAAAAGTCCGGTGTCCTAACACTCTTGTCCGAATAGTGTAATCCCTTTTTTTTTTTTTACGTTACGGTGTTTCTATTCATGAAAATGTATATAATTTATATAATTAGCATGTGAAGTGAAACGATTTCCAATCTTTTGTTTAATTGGTTACATTTCTTCCCGGTTGGATAAATGCGGGTTACTTTTTCCTGTAATGCTGCACGATGCCGGTGATGGATGAAGTACGCAAACCGTGTAAATGTTGAGTAAAAATACAAAAACGTATTTGCCTTTAAATGGACCGACGTATCCAAAGTTTTCAAATGTATTATAACTATAATGTTAATCAACTCCGTTGGTGTGAAGATTAGCATACCAGTCTATAAATAGAATGAGATCAATCAAAAATGAGTCAAATGCTAATCAATATCTATTCAAAGGATCGTGAGCCCAAAATCTTATGGGATTTTGAAGGTTGGTGATTCGAAGTAACGAATGTCGCTTGGAAATTTTGATTCAATACTGTAGGTGTACCAGTATCTACTGTACATGATGTGTGTAACTGTGTGTGTTTTTTTTTTTTTTTACATTTTATGTAAAATAAAATCATTGAAACATACGAAGAAAAAAGCCTTTGTGATATATATATATATATATATATCAAGACATTGAGACAAAAACTGTTTTGACGCAACTGAAATGTACGCAATTAAAATAGATTTATGTTTATATGTCATTTCTTTTTTATATGTCAAGTTGATTTTACTTTCTTTTTTTAAATGCCGTTTTGTGTTTGTATGGTACAAATATTTTGTAATTCAAGTTGTCGTGTGAGTTTTGATTGTTTTATGACAATATGCTGCAGTTAATCTGAGTTGTAGTTGTTATTGGCTGTAGTCTATATATTTATATTTATACACACACACACACACAAACACACACACACACACACACACACACAATGGAACGCCGGTGTGCGAGTGCCTTGACGTACGAGAATATGGGTGTACGAGTTTTACTAGTATAAATCTTTGTAGGAATCCGAGCAGATTTCGGGAAGACGAGCATTTCTTTCGAGGCGTTTGGTTCCAGTCCCGCGTTCTGCTCCTCGTTCGTCACCTCCGTCCCCACGCTTCACTCCCGGCCGCTTCCTAGACATCACTCCGAGTGCGTTCTTGTCGTTCTCTCGTGTGAAGGTATTTGTGTTTTAAATTAGGAATAAAGTTTTTTAAGGGCTGAAATAAGCGATTGCTTGAGGTCTGGGAACGAATTAACTGCTTTACATGGATTCTAATGGGGAAATTTACATGCGAATACGAGCAAATCAGAACACATGCGGTTTTCGGGAACTATTTGATCTCGTACACTGGGGTTCCACTGTGTGTGTGTGTGTGTGTGTGTGTGTGTGTGTGTGTATACATATATATAAAATATATTCAGATATATATATGGTTTTATAACGATGTGATGCATCAAATAAAAAAAAATATTTGTGCATCGGATACAATTTGGCATTTGTATCGCAATGCATTGTTTTGAACATATTTGCATAGATACAAATGTATTTATATATAATTATTAGCAGTTGTAGTATAATTAGCATAATTGTTAGCTAGTTCTCTCAGAACCGTTGCTGCTACGTGAATATAACGTATCCTAAAACACTACGGAGGCCGAGGCGTGTCCCGAGAGTCCCATAGAACAGAGATTAACATGGCAGAGGTAGAGCTGCATCTTGCTGCAGACACAACAGGAAAAGAACATCTGGTTTTATTTCGTTGTTCTTTTTGTGAAAGTCAGACAGCACTTAAGTAAAAGTCAATTGATGATTGAAATTTGTCTGAACCAAAGAAATAAAAGCGAACTGTCCGTACCATGTCGAATTGCACAGCATCGTGTTTTGTCCATTGCATCATATTGGATTGGATGTTGGATCGAATCTGGACTCGCTGCATCGTAATGGGGAGAATGGAGTTATATCGCACTGGTAGCTGCTTCATATGCATCTTAAATGTAGCGTGACATGTGAATCGCCTCCGCCTCGGTTATGGAGATGGACATCCCCATTATAGATGCATAAGCACTAAACAAAAGCGAGGCTGCACAAGTGAACACGGTTTTTGTTGAGTACCACACACTTCTTTGTTCAGAGCGAAGAGTGGCTCATCATTTGGTTCCGCTTGCACACTGTTTTAAGATCAGTGTCAGAATTTCACCTTGTCCCCTCTTACAGTGAGGACAAAACAAATGCACCAATCGTGTCAACGAGGACAATTAAATCCTCTCAAATGTAGAGCTTTTGAACCCTTTGTAATATTGTTTAATGTTGTTTCCTCTTAACCTCGGGTTTGCTGGAGGTTTCATTTAACGGACATTACGTATATACTTTTGATCGATGGAATATTCCATTCTTTGAAGTGACCTTTACACCAGACATTGGCATTTAAAAAAAAGTCCCTGTTTTTTGTGCGACACGTTTGTGGTGCGATACCATCACACGTCTCCTACACACAGTCCTGAGCCATCTGGACTTCAGGAAGGGAAATGTCTTTTGTATAAATGCTGTTTGTTGACTACAGCTCAGTATTGAAGATTAAAATTCTTTGCAAAAACTCACCACTAAGTTGAAGGACCTGGGACTTCAACTGGATCTCTATCTTTCTGACAGATAGACCGACAGATATTGCCCACCAGAGTTGTATGTTGAACTTCCTGTTGTAATGTGTGTTCACTGTGTCTACTTTCAGCTCAAACACCAAGAAGGTCAATCTGGAGGGGGTTAAGGAACCGAGAGAACTGCTAATAGGAGAACATGTTCCTCCTGAACCTCAGCAAGACAAAATGTGGTGATAGTGGACTTCAGCATGAAGGAGAGGAGAAGCAGGAGAGGAGCTACCACTAATTAATGTTTAACGATGGACAGGTGGTTAGGATTTGGTTTGGGTTAGGGGTGTGGATTAAAGGTAGTTGTGGGGTTTAGGATTAGTAGTAGGAGATTTAGGGTTAGGAATTAGGATTCGGGTCAGGGAGTAAAGTTGGGGGTTAGGGGTTGGGCTGGGGGTCTAGGGTTTAGAGTTAGCAGTAAGAAGTAGAGATTGTGTTTAGGGTTACGGGTTTAGGTTTATGAGTTACAAATAGGAATGGGGATTAGGGTCATGGTGTTAGGTTTGGGGTTAGGGGTTGGTCGTGGAGTCTAGGGTTTAGGGTTTGGAATAGAGATTATGTTTAGGGTTAGGGGTTGGGTTTGGAGTCTAGGGTTTAGGGTTAGGGGTTATGAGTTAGGAATAGGGATTAGGGTCATTGTGTAAGGTTTGGGATAGGGGTTGGGATTGGAGTCTAGGGGTTAGGGTTAGGCGTTTGGAGTAGAGATTATGTTTAGGGTTAGGGGTTTAGGTTTATGGTTGGGGTTAGGGGTTGGGATTGGAGTCTAGGGTTTTGGGTTAGGGGTTTGGAGTAGAGATTATGTTTACTGTTGGGTTTAGGGTTGGGGTTGGTCTTGGAGTCTAGGGTTTAGGGTAAGGGGTTTTAGAGTAGAGATTATTTTTAGGGTTAGTTGTTTAGGTTTAAGATTGGGGTTAGGGGTTGGGCTTGGAGTCTAGGGTTTATGGTTAGAAGTTTAGAGTAGAGATTATGTTTAGGGTTATGGATATGGATTAGGGTTGGGATTAGGGTTAAAAGGCTACGGGTAAGAACACTTAGCTCTTTACTACACCGCTAGAATATTATATTATAATAATTAGCAGGAAAATTCTCCCTTTATCGGAGCCAAAATATACAATATGGCCAAAAATCAAACAAAAAACCTTCTGTATGGATTTTGAACATCCTATTCCACATTTAGTCCCAATTTCCTCTGGGAAGATGTTCCACAAGGGTGTTAAAAAAGACAGATACTGATATATTGGTGCAGTGAGGAAGCCTGGGATGGAGTTCCAATTAATCCCAAAAGGTGTTTAATAGAGTTGGAGCTCTACAGCAGGCCACAAAAGATCTTCCACACACATCCAAACCCATGAAAAGCAGATCTTCATGAATTGAAGGCATCTAAAGACGTCCTGTACAATTGTGTGCCAGAGAGTTTGTGGGAACATTTTTGGGGAAGAAGCTAGAAAAGTAAGGAAATAATGAAAATACGTAAAAAAGAAAAAAAAAAAAGAAGAAGAAATGTGGACATTTTTCGCAGTTTAAATATATTTAGCTTCAGTTCTAGTTACAGGACATATTTCATTGTGTGTGTGTGTGTGTGTGTGTGTGTGTGTTTTTTTTCCCTCTCCCTTCTTTTGGCCCCATCCTACAAACAGTGGGTCTGATTGAGCACGTCTAAATAAGGAAGCTCAGCTTTGTCAGAGGAACTTTGCCACACAATGGTACTGAACTAATGCGTGAGAGAAAGAGAGGAAAAAAAATGCATGAAACAATAACAGTTCACTGCAATTTCTTTCTTTACTAAATTCAGGTACAGAAGATACAGATTTTTGTTGCTTTTTTTAAACATTTCATTCCTGGTTTCATCTCCATATGCTCTTACAGCCCCTGAGGTTGTGCCTGCTGCAGTTGTGTCTCACCTCACAAAGGTTACAGACCTTTAAAGAGTAGATGCCGACCACCCAAACATCCCGAATCATCTAGACGCGTACCAGCGCCCTTTGGATCCCAATTTATGTATGCTTTGAAAGTTACATGGCCCCAGGAAGATCTTGATGTTTGTAAAAGATCTGCTATTGAGCTCAAACCCAATTGAAGACCTGTATAGACTCATAGTTGCCTAATTTTTTTTTGTAATGCAGCCCATCAGGCCTTGGTGAAAGTCTACCACGTTTCCATGTCTTCCTGCAATAGCTTTTCTATGAACTTCTCCTTCATCATTCATGCAGCTGGAAAGAGGACACGAGACACACAGCCAACATCCCACTACTCGTTCGTTTACTTCAGTAAAATTCAGTACAGAAAGGCGTATTTTCTTGCGGGATCAGTGTAGTAAAATGTACAGTGGCTACTTACAGACAGTTTCACAACTCGTTCACGTTTTAGTCCTTCTCCTTAAATAATACAATGCTGATCAGGCTTTTTTTTCTGAGATCACCTCTGCAGGACAGACCGTTCTCATTCCAACATTTCATCAAAACCTTGTAACATGCAGAAAATATCATGCAGCTTAGTGTTCCTGTGCAAAATGTCATCACGAATATGTACACGACACCATATGACAACACACACACATACTCACACAAAGCAAAAAACAGCACTTGTTAAAACAGTAGTTTGCGTTGGACTTTGTTCTGTTTACCATTACATAGCAAGTACACTATAGCACCATGAACAGCAGGGGGCGCACTACTCCCAGAGCTCAGCTGCAGCAGGCCAGAATGAGCTGTGCGACACATCTCATCACAGCCAATCGATTTAATTTCACTTAAAAAAAAACAAACAACAAAAAAAACAAACCACAGATATTTATTTAATTGCTTTACAGCATTATTTCTTACTATCTGTCCATTTGAATTATTATTCTGCCATCTTATTTCTATTGTTTTTATTTCCTCACGCTGTAACATTATTTTTAGAAATACACAATAGAAAATAATAATAATTATTATAATAATAATTATTATTTTGACCACCGGAGATGCCCAAACTTGACCCGCCATGTCATTTTATTGTTGATAATGAGGGAAAAAAAAAGTCTCATTAAAACTTACTGTGAAGTTGTATTAGATAGAGTTTAAATTTTTTTTAATAATTTTAAATAAATAGTAATTGTAATGAATTGTGTGAATTGTAATTATTACAATTAATTGTACATGTACGTTAGAAAATAATTGTACACTACACACCTCAATAATGATGGAACTGTTATAAATGGCATCCGGTGATGAAGATCAGGTTCCCTTATAAATCTGGTTCCTCTTCCTCATGAAGTCTCAGGATGTTTTTTCTTGCCACAATCGCTCGCTCGTTAGAAATAAACGTGCAATTATGAGGAACAAACGTATAGCGATTAAACTTATACGTTTTTTTTATACAAATTTATCTCCGTAAAGCAGATTTGAGACGCCGTCCAGTGTTAAAATCGTTCTACAAATAAAACCGAATTTTATTTTTTAATTACAGACTTTAAAAATGAAACATTGCTTTCTATGAATTGATTCGAATTTTGGTATGAAATTGTACATTTTCAACCAATTTTCATTATATAAAATAATACACAATTACAATGTTTGTTACAATGCAACATTTATTTTTAGCCCACGGCCTTTAAGAACGTTTGGCCCTTTTGGCTCTCCAGAAAAAGTCTGGCGTCCTCTGGTTTAGACTCTATTATGATTAGTTATTCTTATTTTTTAGCGAATACGACTTTTTCTTTTTCGTTGTGCGAATTTCACATCTACTAACGATGCACAAAAACACCTCATGACGATCCGTGAGGTTCTGCCAGCGTCTGAAATATAGAGCCATGACACACTTCCATACTGTTTCATAATTTTTTTTTAGAAATCAAACAAAAGTGCACAGATCGAGCGTTTCTGACCCGTCACGATGATCTGAGCTGTCGATTCCAGCGCCAAATAAACCGTCTGAGGGTTGCAGATGTCTATCAGCGAGCACTCGTGCAAACAAATGAGCGTTTATCACAGATTTTGTTTTGGTTGGACCGCAGTCAAATGCTTGGCAGGAGCAGCGAGTGCCGGATTTGCATAAGCAAATAGGCATGTAAACGCCGATCACCTCAGATTGAACCGGATACACTTCGGGGTGTGAAAAAAGCTCCGGGTGATTATTTTCGTTTCGGAAATGAAAATCTGAGAGATTGATAACAAAACCTGAGAGGAACTTGTTTGGAGCGAAACGTCTATCTGAGCAAAGGAAACCTGGAAAAGCATACGGTATGGATGAACAAAAGTCCTGGATTCATTCATTCGATTTTCCAAATGATGCGTCGAAAATCGAAGCTCTGTTCCTAAACCCGTGCGTTTTGACCTACAACATGTGGACGGTTTTTTGTTGTTGTAATACATCATTTAACTATAAGCGATAAACATCTCCATCTTTCATTGGAAGCAACTGAATTCAAAAGGTATTGCAGATAAATACACACACACCATATGGGAAATTTTTGCTTGAACTACGAGACGGTTCTCCACCAATACCCTGAATGAAATCTCACAAATCTCCAAAACATTTTGTAGAACGTCTTCCCAGAAGATGGTCTCAATTCAGCTGGAAATAATTAGTTTACAAATATAAATTGTAGAAATGATATATTCCTAATAATCGAGCCAGTAGGAAAAACTTCCTGAGATGGTATAAGGGAGAAACCTTGAGAGGAACCTGATTTAAAAGGGAAAAACCTCATCCTTAAAGGTGCATTCATAATAGTTTTGTTATCGTTGAGGTAAATGTTCACTGATGGACAGTCTCCAAGCCTCCTCACCCTACCTGCTTTTCCAAAAGAACTTGTGTCTCAATGAAATCTTACAAATCTCCACAAAATCTGGTCAAACATCTTCCCAGAAGGGTGAAATTTATCATGAGTACAAATAGGATTTAATGTGTGAATGCAACCCTCAAAAAGAAGCAATCTGATGCCCAGGTATCCACATACTTTTGCCTGTATAGTGTATATGTATTACATAGTTTACATGTTTAATCTGCCGGTTAGTTAGTACTCGTGTAGCACATGGCCTTCAAACCAACGTGAAAAAGATCTCTTATTTTGGATTTTGTTGGATCGTTAAATACTTTTCAAGGGACTGAATTTGGAATTGAATGAAACCGAAGTTTATGGTGTTTTAAAGACGGACCTGGGATGTTCATCGATTAACTCTAGGTAACGTTGCTGAAGCACAGCGCGCACTTCGTTGAAACCAGGACAAACCGACTTTGCTTCTCAGGCCGCGAAAAAAATTCAGATTTACTATATATAGCAACCAATCAGATTTTTTTTAAAGAATTAACTTCGCACCATCATCTGATACCAAAAATATTATTGTTAATTTTGGTGGAATGTTTTCAACCAGGTACAATCTTAATTATTTTTTTTTCAATGCAACATCAAATAAATTACCACAGGCCCAAACTAAAAGTAAAGGAATTGTCAGTTATTAAAATAAGGCACTATGTACAATAAATATCGAGTGTATCACATCATTATTAACAAAATCAAAAAAACGAACAAACCAAAAAAAAAAAAAGAAGCGTTATAATGAGAAAACGTTACTGAAAGAACGGACGTGCAAGCGATTCCGTAACACTAACATTATACGAACTAAACAAAAATTCACAAGTATTTTTACATTCGAACAAAGAAATAAGCTGCAGAAAATCTTTCGGGTTGCCTTCGCTACTGAAACTTTATACTGTACAATCTCTACAATATATATACTATGCATATATACAGTATATATATATATATATATATAAAAATATATATATATATATATATACAGCCTCTTTACATACATACATACAAATATGCACATACACAGCACGTGGGGCTTCTTTTTTGTGTTTCTGTGTGTGTGTGTTGAGGAGTTGATGGAAGGGGGTTAAAGGGGTAGCTTTCAATGGTAACCCAGGCAGGTCCTGTATTGTAGTGCGAGTGATCTACCCAGGGTAAAAATAAAGAGAACTCCAGGAAGAGGAAGACATGCTCCGTGTTCCAAGTCTGCTTTTAACATGCCCTCTCCACGTGACGGAAAAGGAGCTACAGTTTCTCCGTCTTCTCTTGGCTGTAAGAACAATCATAGGATAGATTGCGAGGACTGTAATGAATCGAGTATACAAACGCTTCTTGGGCAAAATCTGGGAAAAAACTGGCATCAGTTTGAAGGCAAGTTAAAACCAGTATTGGAACACGTTGCAACCTCTGTTTTTTTTTTTTTTTACATCGTCTCTGCCATGTTGCTCAGAATGTCTATGAGGTGGTCAAGGCCGTAGAGGTAGCCGTCCTCACGGTTGCCCTCCACCCACGGGGCACGGTGGTTCAGGACCTGGCCTTCGGGCAGCGGTGTGGTTTTGCCAAAATCTATCATCCATACTTTCGCCCTTTCGTGTTTGTCGTGGACAAAAAGGAGAGAGCTGCCGATCACCTAAACATTAGGCGAGAAAAAGAATTGTAACCAATAATAAATAAAGTAGTGCTATAAGATTACATTTATGTCCATGGGAAAAAGATGAAGCTGTTGGAGTTAACCGTTTTATTTCTCAATTTCTTCTTAAGTTCATTCTATATTTTAGAATGTTCCATCACATGCTAAATCCTGCATGAAGCTCAGGAACATCACTAGGAAATGTCTACAATGGATGTACCTTGAACTAGATAATACTCGTACCCAAAAGAGGTCGACCGATTTATCAATTTTGCCGATTAATAGGTCGATTGCTGGAACTATAAGCAAAAATCCATACCGATAGTTTTTCCGGGTTGCGTTCTGCAATACAAGAGCAGCCTCTAGAGGCGAATCGCTGCCACCACATGCTGTTTATTTGCAGTGTCTTTTTTTTTCCATTCATTTTGCATGTCAATTTTTATTTTCAGTGTTACTTTTTTATTTCGGTTTGAAAGCATTTCTTTTATTTTCCCACAATTTTTATTGAAATAATTATTTATTTCAATTAGCACAAATCAGTACTGTTTCTTTTTATAATGAAGTTCAGTACTATTTTACCTGAAATGTAATGTTTTTTTAAACTTTATTATCCAATATTCGTTTGAAAATCTATTGGTCATCGGTTATCGGCGAGTATGATCCCCAGCTATCAATATCGGTCGACCTTTAGTACACGACAACTGAATTTCCAATGCTAATTTCTTGCCAAAACACTTTCCTGAGTCAGAACCACTGCCATAAAAAGATGATGATTAATGCATTGACTGAACAAGAATAGAAACTTTTTTGAGCCTCGGGATTTCTGTTTAAAGTATGATTTCCGTTAATCATTTAAACTCTGATCCCCTTGTTTAAACACTGAAATATTCCTAATAAGCGTTGAGGGGAAAAAACGTCCAGAATGAGGCTTTACAACAGGATCTCTATATTATTCTATATTATTATTCTATATATTATAGAACAACTAGTCATCGAAAGGGGGAATCTGCAGAAATGTACCTCATGCATCCGGAAAAATGGTGACTGTTCCAGAGTTTCCTTGATTTCCTGTAGCCGGCTCAGATATTTACCCTGTGCAAGAAAAAAAAAATTATTACATTTATTATAATCATTTACAATATGGACAAAAGTTTATGGACACCTGAACATAAGATGGCTATGTGCTTCTTTCAACACCCCATTCCACATCAAGTCTTCGTTTGCCCTTATAATGAGCTCCACTCTTCAGGGAAGATGTTCCGGTAGATTTTATGCTGATTCGTGAGATTTCATTCAGACACTTAGTGAGATAAAGTCTGGTACTGATGCAGGTGAGGAGGTTTAGGATAATGTTTAAATTCATCCCAAAGGTGTTCAATAGCATTTTTATAGCAGGAAGCTCAAGATCTTCCACACACATAGAAAGCATGATCTCCTAGTTCAAGTACCAGGAAATGTCCTGCTTCTCCAACCAAAATCATCCAATACAAAAAGTTTGAAGAAGCACATATGGCACATGAAGAAAGTCAGGTGTCCCAATACTTTTGTATCCATATGCTCATATACTGTACTCTATTCTCACAGGAAAACACATGTTCTAGAAGACAGTGCTGCTTCAAAAGGTGAAATGTTCTCATAAAGGCAGAATCAAAAACAGGTCGAATGGGAAACATCACAAAGAACTGAAAGTGATGTCTGGTTAAAGGACATGTTCATGTCCATGTCCCTGTTTTCAGCAGTGTTTTGCTTCATAGTCGCTGTATTTAAAAAGGAAACTCGTATGTTTGGAGTCTGAGGGGTGTTTTGAGGTGTTCTCCTAGCCAATTGGTTGGCAGCCAACAGACGTTTCACACTGGCAACAGGCCCTAAAAGACACACACACACACACACTCACCAGGATATTCTTGTTTCCTTTGAGAAAGTCGTGGAAAGCCTCAGTCAGTTGTTCCGGAGTCTTGGTCTTTTTAAAGTCCCGGTTTACCGTTCCATCTTCCTTCTGCGAGAAGGACAGCAAATGTCATACATTAGAAGATGAGTAAAACATTATGCTAATAAGCTCATTCTGAAATTACGCTCGCAAAAACGACGAAGGGAAATCCACGTTCTTTTATAACGCAACAATTTATTATAACGAACGCAAATTGCATTCCCGTTTCAATTCGGTTCCTGAGACGGGAATCCCTGAAGCGTGATGCCGGAAAAAGGGTGCGAGAGCGATACGAGAGACAGAGAAAGAAAGAGGGATTAGTAAGCCTTCAATAGCCTTATACAAGAGCAAAGTCTGAAAGGAAACCTTCGGTCTTTTTCTCCTCACACACACACACACACACCACACTGAGAGCGGTCCTTCATAAAGACATTTGGAAAGCTGCAGACCAAGGTCTTCTAGTCCCAACTTCACACATCTATGCCATTCTAGGTTTTAATGTAATGTTTTCCAATGTTTTCTGCTTTTGATATTTTCTTATGTGGTCTGATTTTGCTTAGCGACCGACTCCCCGTGTGCATGTGCATGAAAGCGAAGGCCAGATTTCCAGAAATAATGTCCTGCCTGTCACTAACGGATGCTGCGTTTTGAATAGACATGCCACCACCAGCCTTTATGGATGACAGGAACATCAAAAACATTCAGCCTTCTTCAAAAAATAAATGCTACGTTTGCTAACCCCGAGCACACATTACACGCTAGCATACGCTACACGGCTAAAAACGGCTACATAAACGCTCAGAGGTAATCGAAGCGACGTACAATTGTTCAAGTCAAGTAGCTTTGTGATTTCAACCATATATAGCTGACGCCCCATTCCGTTCACTTTCAGATCCCACCAGATTTTGGAGGCTTTTTTGTGCTATATTTGTGTTCATTTATGATAGGAGTTGGTACTGATGTTGGTTCATGATATGTATTTCATCCACAAGTTCTTAGCACAATTGTGTGCCTCCATTTCAATTGTTCCCCTCACCTTAACTGAGAGATCCAAGCATGTTCCTCACCCTGTCCACCAAGCCAGCTCCATGAAAATATGCTTCACTCAAACCATCTCAAAAACATTTGGGATGAATTAAAATGGTACCCCAGGCCTCCTCAACTACGTGAGTACCTGATGGTACTTACGCTCTTGTGGTTTCATTTCCACAAAATCTAGTGGAACATCTTCCTGGAAGACTGAAGGACATCGTTCGTTCATTCTCACCTTGATGCCTTCGATGCGGAAGCCCAGTGTGGCTGTAGAGCTGATAGTCTCTCTCCACTGCATGTAGCGTGGCTTGGTGACTGCTTTCTGCTCCTGTTCCTCCGGTGTAGGGGCGTTCACATCGACTTCAATCATCTTCTGGTACATATCGGCCCTCATGGTGGGCTTCTTCCTGGCTTTCGTCAACTCGTCTTCGAGATACGTTCTAGGCAAAGGCGACAAAGCATTTCTCAGATCACTCACTCTATTGAATTTGTGATACAGATCAAGGAACTGTTACGAATCTGACTATATCTTGAAGACCAACCTGATGCCCATCTTGCAATCCATGACACACGGGGTCTCGAACTCAGCCAGCAGGTCTTCCATCTGATTGTACTTCTCGCCGTCCTTCTCTACGTCGCCATGGTAGGCTGGGACATACGGCTTCAGGACGTCGTTCATCAACCGGTTCAGGCAGCGCTGCTCACACTCGCAGTGCTTCTTCAGGATGCAGCCGTACGCACCTGCCTTGAAGTTACCTGATGAGAAACGCATGCAGAGGAACAACGGTGCTCATGTTATATGTATTAAAACGTAGCCATATGTGGGTTTTCAATAAACCACGATTGTACAGGATGTGGTATCATGCAATTTTTCATTCACTTAAACCAGGAGGCCCAAAACCTGTTCCAGCATGACAATACCGCTGTGAACAAACCAATGAAGATCTGCTTTACATGGTTTGGAAGATCTTGAGTGGCCTGCTAAGTCTAAGGGCCAGCTTTATGAAGATCTGCTTTCCATAGGTTCTTTATATATGTGGAAGATCTTTGATTTGCCTGCTATAAAGCCCAAACCCTATTGAACACCTTTGGGATGAATTGGAACATCACCCAAGGCTTCCTCATAACCTGGCTTTACTGACGCTCCAAACGTCTTGACAAGGACACTTGAAAATCAAGTGGAACATCTTGCCCAGAAGAGTGGAGCTTATAATAAGAGTAAGAAGGGGACTAAGTGTGGAATTGGACATCCCAATAAACTTTAGATACGTATAAAACCTGACTTCCTGTTTCACTGCAATATCAATTCCTTTAGTCGGAT
The DNA here is from genome assembly GCA_024362625.1 of Silurus asotus. Taxonomy (NCBI): domain Eukaryota; kingdom Metazoa; phylum Chordata; class Actinopteri; order Siluriformes; family Siluridae; genus Silurus; species Silurus asotus. The sequence goes on from MU551526.1 coordinate 11,030,087, forward strand.
GTCGTAAATCAGGCAGGACCTACAGTACATACATGGGTGAAAATCCGTCCGTGTTTAGAGCAATAATTAGGACTTTTAAAACAGCCTTAGTTGCTCCTCCAACACTCACACAGTGAAAAGGGAGGCAAAAAAAATTGGCCAGAGGGTCACAGCACAACCATGCCAACAAACGATCTGGAAGAACTTGCAGAATGAAAAGAAAAGCCAGTTCTGTTCCTTGCTTTTATATAACGTGTGGCACTGCTGGAGCACTGACTGAAATGGAGTCATGAGAGGCAAGAGCTTTTCTGACCCCAAACATAATCAAATAAAAACCGATTTCTGATGAAAACGGCAGGAGATTTTCCGTAAAAATGACCAATTCTGGCAAGAAGATGCGTTTAGGTCTTGCAGGAGGCACTTGATCTGAAACACATGTCCAGAAATGGTCCAGTCCAGTAAGTCGGACCTAAAGCCTACTGAAAACCTGTGAGGAGAGCTGAAAATAAAATGATGACCCCCCTCCCAACCAATAATCTAAAAGCTTGGAGAAACTGTAAAGATTTCAAGGAGAACCTGGAGGATCTGAGGCGTCGCCTCGTCATCGAGTTTATTTTTTGCAGAAGGAATTTTGCAGTTATTCCGAACTCGGAGCGTAAACACCAAGGCTAGTCAAATATTACACCAGACATACCTGCATGGCCAGCCAACTGAATCCAAGGGTACTTCTTTTTGAAGGACATCAAAAAAGGTGACCACTGCACCATGTTCTTGATCTTCTTCCATGATTTATGCTGTTCAACAACACATTGAGAGACATTGTGTCAAAAAAAATAAATAAAAGCTCGACACCATAATCAACAAGGAACTAAACAGTATTTTGTTTATTTCATTTACAAGTCATTTGTTTTATAGTTTGGAAGTTTGAGGGCGGTTTCTACTGAGCCTCAGGGTTGGGAGGGGCTCATTTACATATATTAGAATACACAAAATAAACCCCAGAGGTTACTCCAGACCACCAGGTAAAAATGGCTGAGAGATGTTTTGCATGGATTTGACTATTTTGGATGGGTCTAAGAACAAAAAATAAGCTTAATAAGCATTTTATTGAATACAACAAACACATTCGGGAAGAAACATTCAGGGTCCAGGTCACTGATGACCTCTAAGTCATGTGACTTCAATCTCAGCAACTGTTTAGTATCTTCAAGGGACAAAACTACAGAAAGTAAATTCGTCAATGTGCAGTTTGTGTAGATTTACTGTCCTCTGAAAAATAACAACATGCAGCCATTATTGTCTAAACAACTGCGCACAAAAGTAAGTACACCCTCGGTGAACGTGTCAAAAATATGAATACTGTGTGTGAGCACCATTGTTATGTAGAACTGCTTTAATCCTCCTGGGTATGGAATTCACCAGAGCGGCACAGTTTGCTGCTGGGATCCTCTTCCACTCCTCCATAATGACATGTCACATGGTTCTTCTGCTTGAGGATCCCCACTTGTTTAGGGTTCATTTCTGGAGACATACTTGGCCACCTAATCGCCTTGGCGTTTTCAAGGTCGTTATCGTTATAACTCAGTTTCAGGGTGGTCTTGATCTTCTTACAGCCTTTGTGGAGGTCGACAATTCGAATTCTCAAATCCTCAGAGACTACCATGAGGTCCATGTTAGAGAGTTGTACCCCAACCCATGTAACTGCTTTAATACGAGATACACACATTTGTATGGTTCTGACAACTAGACAAAAAACACGAACGCGATGGACTTGAGGCTTTGCACGGTTACAAGGCGTACAGCTGTTATCGCTGAGGGTGTACTCACTTTTGTGGGCAGTTATTTTCGGCGCTGATGGCTGTATGTTGTTATTTTTAGAGGGCGGTAAATCTGTACTGCAGTACAAACTGCTGCATAGTGATACTCCAAATGATCTCCAAGTTTCCAAGAAGATTTAAAAAAAATTTGTATTATAATAATATAAAAAGTATGTGAGATACTGTAGATAGATAGATAGATAGATAGATAGATAGATAGATAGATAGATAGATAGATAGATAGATAGATAGATCATATTGAATAAAATCATTCAGAAAGAAATCTGCATAAATATATGTAGGTCAGAATTCTTTAGATGATCAAAATTCCTTTCAATCACCAGGAACAAGGAAATACAGGTACACACAAGTACACACAAGGACACACACCAGCCTATGTGTTGACTTCCTGTTCATACATGTCAAACAAGTCGCATACCCTTGTTCAAACCTCCAATTAAAGGTTGTTAAACAGTTTTTACGATCGGCCTCTTTTACATGTGCAGAAAACCGCCGAGACGCACAAACACACCGCATCATATCAAGTCCATGCAAACACGGTAGATCTGAGATCCTGTGTTGTTCTTGATGCGGCTCACCTTTGGATGACAATGATTTTTACGTTTCCTGTCTCATGCTTCTATATACTATTTTGCACTCCTCAATTTTCTTGCACTTCGCTGTAACGCATCGCATTTGTGGTCCGTCGGTGGCCATCTTGAATATTAGCATTATCGCAGCCCATGTAACGCTAAGAATTTACACGCCAGACAAAAAGCTTGTTAAACCAAACAAAAAAGCGAGCAAACCTTTTTTTAAATTACCTGAATCTCTCTGGTGATGAGCATCACCGACGTGGCGAGAAAATTGATAGCGGGGAAAAGGAGACTCCAGATGTGCGAGGCGAACGACATGGTGCCAAACAGGACGGTGCCAGTCCAGAATGCCGCGTACAAGAGCACAATTATCTGGCCGAACTTGAGGAAAAAAAGGAGGCAGGGCAAAAAAGGGCCCCTAATTTGTTTCTTTGCACAACAGCATTAAAAAAAAAGCATCCAGTGCCCATGCAAATGCGTCAATGTGGTATGCACTGGTGCCAGGAGCCGTATGGAAAGCCTTGGGCCTCTCTAGCCGAAAAGGGCTAAGCTAGGCAAATCTCAGGGCCCTTCAAAAACTTAGGGCGAGGTCACCTGAGGCTGGGAGACATCAGCAAGAGAAGAAGAAGGGAAAAAGATCTAGCGTGCGATACATTACACTCGAATAAACGTATCGGGACGTATCGGTGATATCGCAGTTGCCGTTTTGACGTTCGACGATTGTCTAGTAGATTAGACTCGTAGATTAGATCTGCACGATTCATTCCCTTAAACCCGAACTTGAACACAAAAGATATGAGGCGAGAAAATGTGGACATTTATAACGTTTCATATAGTGAATCAATATCGCACGGTTCCCGCCCACAAAAAAAAAAAAATTTTTTTAAATAATTTAAAATTGATATTCTATTCATTATAATATGATTGAATACTGATTTCATTTGCTTGGTAACAGCCAAAATATTGTCTTATTATTCGAATTGATCGATTAAGAATTAGCCCCAAAAGATGTGCACAGTTTTAGAAGAAAAATGGCTATTAAAAAAAAAAATAAAAAAAGTAAAAATAAATGTCAATTTATTGGAAACGATGAATCTGTGTCACTAAACGAAGCACCACACAGAATATAAAGAATATCAAAGCTTTTTGGAGTCGGATCTCCACCGTGGTCTTTAAAGGTACCGGCGAAATTACACTCTTGTCTAATTATAGATAAAATCATTTTTAAAAGAATTACAATATTTTTTTGTCAATATTCCACAACCTTATGAGACACCTGACTTTTTCACCTATATGTAGTTCTTTACCAACCTATCAGCACAAATTTAAAGGGCACACAAAATCTCTGGATGCTCCAGCATTAAATTCAAGATCTTGAGTAGCCTGCTATAAAGCTCGACCCACATAGGGTCAGGTGTCCACAAACTTTTGGCCGTACTGTATTGTACTGTATAGATAGATAGATAGATAAATAGATAGATAGATAGATAGATAGATAGATAGATAGATAGATAGATAGATAGATAGATGTATATGTTGTTGATGTGTGCCAGAGTAAACACGAAGCTGGCATTCAAACGAGGTTATAATTGGGAAGAATCCCGTTTGCATACAGGAGCGTATTTTGCATGTGCCTCGAAGCCACGAATCAGAAGCTGATCGTGATTTTTTTTTTCCATTTTCGATATCAAATTGAATCAGAAAGGATTTTATTGCTGAGTATGTTTGCACTTACAAAGACTTTTTTTTCTTCTTTTTTATGTTAAATAAAATAGAATTGAATAATCAAATAAATCAATACAAATAAATAATAAATACAATTATAATAATAAGTAAATAAAATAATAATCTCATATATATATATATATATATATATATATATATA
>MU551526.1:11039383-11062774 GCA_024362625.1 Silurus asotus
AGTAATAGTACTACTACTTCTCTACATACTACTACTGATCATTCTATTTACCTACTTCTACTACTAAAACTACTACTACTACTACACCTTCTCTACTTACTACACCTTCTACTTCTACCACCGGTTCTCTACCTAATACAACTGCTAATTCTACTAATACGTCACCTACGTCTAATACTAATACTACTACCTCTAATGCTACTTCTACTACTACACCTACTTCTTCTAATACTACTACTACACCTTCTGATACTACTTCTACCACCACTTCTCTACCTACTACTCCTTCTAATACTACTTCTTACTACTAATACTTCCATTAATACTTCTACTATTGAATTATACCTACAACTACTTTTACTACTAGTACTACTACAAAAAACACCTAGTATTAGTACTACTACTTTTCCACATACTACTACTGATAATTCTACTTAACTGACTTCTACTACTAATACTACCTCTAATACTACTTCTACCACCACTTCTAATACTATACCAACTACTCCTAATACTACTTCTACTTTTACCACCGGTTCTCTACATACTACTATTGCTAATTCTACTAATACTTCACCTAATACTAATACTAATACTACTACCTCTAATACTACTTCTACTAATATGCCTTCTCCTTCTAATACTACTATTGATTCTCTACCTACTACAGTATTACTGATAATTCTACCTAACCTACTACTCCTTCTAATACTACTTCTAATACTACCACTTCTCCACCTGCTACCACTAGTACTACTTTTACTACTACACCTACTACTTCTTCTAATAATTCTACTAATACTTCACCTACTACTAATACTAATACTACTACCTCTGATACTACTATTGGTTATATACGTACTACTAATTCTACTACTTCACCTTCTACTACTACTACTACCACCACCACTTCTCTACATACTACTACCTCTAATACTACTTTTACTACTACTACCACTCCTTTTAATACTATTATTGATTATATACTTACTACTACTAATTCTTCTACACCTTCTAATACTTCTTCCACTACTACCACTTCTCTACCTACTACTACTACTACCTATAATACTACTTTTACTACTACTACTACTACTACACCTACTACTCCTTCTAATAATACTATTGATTCTCTACCTACTACTGCTAATTCTACTAATACATCACCTAATACTAATACTACTACCTTTAATACTACTTCTACTTCTACACCTACTCCTCCTTATAATACTACTATTGATTCTCTACCTACTACTACTAATTTTACTACTTCACCTTCTTCTCCTACTAAATCCCCCTGCTACTACAATTTCTACTAGTACCACTTCTCTACCTACTACTACTTCTAATACCCCTACGTCTACTACCAGTACTACACTACATTTATTACTACTAATACTTCTTCTAATAACAATACCACTACTAACACTACTTCTTCTTATCCACCTAATACTACTAATAAATTCTGCTACTACTACTTTAACTACTACTAATAAAACAACTTCTACTACTTTTAATTTCCTAGTTACTACCACATCCACTACTTTTACTACTAATACCAATAAGACTACTACATCTCTGCCTACTACTCCTACTACTATTACTACTAGTTATGTGGCACTGGGAGTGATGTAAGTCTGACGTAATTCTTGAGTTGAAGAGGGTGACTCTGCATCACACTGCACACTGATCTTTAACATTTTCTTTTTAAACAAACCCGTCAACCCCAATATTTATAGTATATACAGTATATATAAGGCATAACCCAGCAGCCCATGGTATAACCCTACTAACTACTACCTAAAGTCAAGCCAAGTCTAATGGAAACTTCTATTGGGTAACTTATTTGACCAAAACTGCTGATAAGATCAGTTTCCAAAGCCACACAGGAACAGGAACACCCCACAGTGAATGGTCATACAATTAAAGAAAAAACAATGCTTTTGTTTTTTTAGACGGCGTAGTGCTGCGCGAGCAAAAGTATGCAGAATGAAACCGATTTTATTTAATAGCGGGGTTAGGGCACAATTGCACGGTGAAGTAGGGTCAGGGGGCTCACTGAGCACAAAGGACATCGCATGTAAAGGGTACAAGCACAATGCATGAACTTCGTGTTACTATCCAAAGTGGACGAGAATATTATAAATAGCTTGAATATTTTTTTAAAAGCACTGTACACTTGAAAAAGCACCTAAATTTGACCTGTTGCACGCAGGATGGCTCAAATCAGGCTTAGCATTAATGAATACAGTGTAGATCAGTAGATATTAGAAAAAATAAATGACGAAATTTGCATTAATTTGCATTAGTAATCTGTAAAATTGACCAAAATTATGCACGATTGCTCAGCGGCATAGGATCGGGTCATCTTTTGTACATAGGTATATAAGTATAAATGTATAAGCGCAAAAAATAAGGTCAAATTTGCCATATTACAACCTTTTAGTGCGTTTTTAAAGCGCAACTCGAACATCAAATCGATCGATGAAGATCCGGTTGTCGGATTTTCCTACGCGGGTTTCCAACGCGTGGGTGGTCTCTGTTGAATACTTGAGCAACAAAGCTCTTTCTAATACACACAGTGTGAGATTGTCTTAGTAATGCAATAAATCACAATTCGGAAGGACGACTTGACAATACAACAGTTTGATAATGATAACAATAATTAGATTTTTCAGCACTTGTTGACGATTCAGTAGTAAATCCTACGTTAGGTGTCACAAAGGTCAGTAAGCGTGGCTCACATCACTCAGCTTTAAACGACAGATCAAATTTATACAATGTGGATAGATTTTAAAGACCCTGAAGGAAATAAAGAAATGGGTTGAAAAAAGGGCATAAAATGTGCACTCACTGCTTTCTGTTGCGTCTGGAGAAAGGCTGGTGTACGTTCCGGGTCACTGGACAGGTCTTCCTCTGATTCTTCCCAGGAGGAAAAGCCAGTGGAAGAGGCAGACGAGGAGGAAAGTTTCCGCAGTGTTTGGATGGACTGTGGGCTGACCTGCGGTTCCTGGCCCTCTCCGCCAGCATCTATTCCATGGTCTGTTACTATGACGGCAGGGATGGCTCCCTTGTCCTCTGCGTCCAACCGAAATGGCGCTTCGGTTGCCTCAACTTTGTCCATATTTGTCTTTGTGGCAGCCCCTTGTGATGTCGAGAGGTTGTTTGTCGATGGCTCCACTGATTTGTCTCCCCGCAGGATACCGTCTTCCTTATTGGTAATAAATGCGTCGTTTTTTTCTCCGTGTCTCTGCAGCGGTTGGGAGTTCTTCCCATTCTGCAGCTCCGGGGGGACGCTCCAGACATCCGTGAAGTTCAAGTCCGAGCTGAGTTTGTCTGTCAGAGGCACAGGACTAGAACTCAGGCCCTGTTTCCTGGAAATCCGAGGGCTTCGCTGCAGCTCCAGGTTCTGGGCCCGAGCAGAAATATGCGCCTCGAACAGGTCCACTTTCTTGTTCACCTCTACATTCTGGAGCTCCTTGCTGCGCTGGAGCTGCTGAGCAACACGCCGCTCTTCCTCTTCCTGCTCGTCCTCGGGGTCGGTCCCGCTCAGTCTTCGCACTCGAGTGCCCACGTTCACTCCCAGCAGATCTGGTGAGCGGCATGGGGAGCGCGTCCGGGAGTTGTTGGTGCTGGTTACTCCGGAAACAAAGACAAAAGATGTCGTGCTAGAAGAGCTAGGACTTAAGCTACCAGGGCTGTAGGAACCACTGTTCCTTCCCAGAAGTGGGCTGTAGGTGGATCGGTCCGGGACTGGAAGCACAGGCCTTGCAGTCCGAGGGCTGCTCTTATCAGTCAGGTTATTAGGGTTCATCGTGAGTAGGCAGTTCAGGGCATAAGCAGCCATAATAGAAGGCTGGCTTTGTCCAAAAGCCCTCCCATTTAGGCCTAGTCATCGACACCCCACTGGCCTCTGGAGCCAACCATCATGCGGTCAAGGTTAAAAAAGGCGGACTCGTAAAGCAACACGCGATAATCCCAGCCCTCGTGCTTCATTCACTTTTTGTACGCACCGCTGATACATCTATTTGTGCAAGCTGCCGAGAAGAAAAAAACAACTGGTTATAGATTTGCAGGACACATCATTATTTTCAACATTTCCCACTAACTGGAAAAACCTGCATGAAACATGAACATACCTCCGTATCACCTCCAGAACAGCATGACCATTCGGTAGATCCACCTCTAAACACATTGGAAGAAAAACAAATCACTGCTGGTGTGTTTCAATTAATCATCGAACAAAGCATTTGAAAACTAATAAGAGGTACTAACTTGAGGATAACATTTTGCATTCCCTGTCTGCCGGAGGAAAAGTCCTAAACCACTAAATGAAAATGTGAGGCATCACTGCGTCACTAAATCGAAACACTGGCAGATTAGTGTTAACGACAGGAACCGATTAGTGACGAGCGTTAACGTGTTGCCGTCGATGTGTAAACCAACATTCAAAACACTCAGAACAAAAACGAAGTACAAAACAATGATGTCACTTGATGGCCTCTCTACAAACATCTCCACTGATCACCACACACTACCAGATGGTGGCGTAAGATATCGTTCATGAAGTTCCTCTTCTAACGAACGTTTTACTGCATTCGAACCATACATTTAATTGTTTACTGCTAAGGTGAGGTAAACAAACAAACAAACAAACAAACAAATAAATAACAGCAAAATGAAGCCTTGTCTGATGTCCAGGGGTCAAAGTGATCTCCGGTGTGACTGTACATGCATTCATTTATCAGCTTTCATTTTTATATTTTTTTTTTACTCCTTCATGTTATTTTGTTTGTAAACTTTAGGTTTGTTTGCATGCATGTTAGTTTGCAACGGTTGTTTGTAGCTTTGTGATATTTGTTTAGTTTACAGTTTGTTTAGTTCAAAAAAGTTTTTTCTTTGCAGTTTGTGTAATTTGTTTTGTTTGTTTAAATGCCTTTTTTAAAGTTTGTAACTTGACAATATTTGTTTAGTTTGCAGTTTTGTTTATACAATCTGACTTCATTTGTTTGCAGTTAGTACTTTTGTCATATTTGTTTAGTTTACAGTTTGTTGCATTTGTAAATTCTGGGTTTGTTTGTTCACAGGTTTTTTAGTTTTTTATTTTTATTTTGTGTTCATTCGCTTGCAAGTTTTTAAAAAAAAAAATTTTATTTGAATTTTGTAACGTCTGTTTTGTTTGCATTTTGTCTGCGGTTTGCAATTTACAATTTTGTAATATTTGTTTACGTTTGTTGAATTTGTAAAATTGTGTTTGTTTGCAAGGTTTTTTTGTTTGTAAAGTTCAGATTTGTTTGTTCACATTATTTTTCTAGGTTCTACAGTAACGTCTATTAAGTTTGCAGTTAGTTTCGTCTGTTCACGGGGTTAGTAGTTTGTTTGCAACTTGATCATATTAGTTCGGTTCGGAGTTATTTTTTCATCTGGACGGTTCGTCTTTGCTTTCAGCATTCGTTTCATTTGTTTTGCACTTTGCTCAGCTTGCACCGTTAGTTTGCATTTGCTATACCTTACTGTCTGAACCTTCACAGCTTCACCGTCCCCCAAAGATAAAACATTCGATGGAAGTCTCTCGAAATGAGGTTCTGTCCAAAACAAATCCGGGTTAGATGCTGTGACTCGACCCAGTATCCAGTGGTCTACAGAACAACCCAATGTGAGTCGATAAACACGTGGTGACAACGATCAGACGGGGTGAAAACACCCCCCTGTGAACGAACTGGTGAAGGATGGAATGCGAACACCGTCCTTTAAACCATCTGCTCCTTTAAAGCTGATAACCAAAAAGAAAAGATTCCAGAGCCCTGAGGGTTGCTGATCCACACGAAAACATCTTGATCTACAACGGATTGATGTATTTATTTCAAAGCAATGTATGTTTTAAGGCTTCTTCCATTGGGTACAATGAACAGATTGTTACACTGTCATAAAGTCCCTTCTGAGCTGTTTGGTCTTTCCATCTTCCCATTAGATTTTAAAAGACACTTTGTTCAGCGTACAAGAAAAAAGAAGCTGAAGCAAAAGTAAAACCCCCCCACACTTTTTTTTTCCTTTCTTGCCTGTATGTTTGAAGAATACAGATGAACCCAAGTCGTGTGCTTACCTCGGGGTGAGAGTGAAACTCGTTTTGTAGGTGAAGGCTTGTGTTTGTTTGCCGGGTTGTGCGTCCAATCAAAAGGCGTCTGCAAAGCTGAAAATAAAATCAACAAAAACTAAAACAGTTGATCGGACTCCTGAAGTTTGCAACACCAAAACAAACCCAAACACACACACACACAGCAGTGGAGTTGTAATGAAGAAGTGTGCCGTGGGACTGGTGAATGTAGCTGTTGCTCCGATGCGCTTCTCACGGATCCTCGCTGAGACTCGCAGACTCGCGTCTCGGTATGTTTCATGCACAAAAGGCAGGAAGGAAGTTCAAACTGACAGTCGCGCTGAACTGAACGGAACTTCACTGGGCATTATGGGAAGAGCTTACCATCCTCATGCTCACACACCACAGCTCTGAGGGGCTTGCAGATCTTTCAGATCACAGAATTATTGCTTCCATGGAAAAAAAATAAATAAAAAAAAACAGTAAAAAGAAAGGGAAAAAAAAAGAAAGAAAGGCAACGCTTTAAAATTGTTATATGTATATATATAACAATGTCACACTGTCTTTATATATCACTTTTATATATCACTTTTATATACAACAATGTCTTTATATATCACTTTTATATATCACTTTTATATACAAAAATGTCTTTATATATCACTTTTATATATCACTTTTATATACAAAAATGTCTTTATATATCACTTTTATATACAACAATGTCTTTATATATCACTTTTATATATCACTTTTATATACAAAAATGTCTTTATATATCACTTTTATATATCACTTTTATATACAAAAATGTCTTTATATATCACTTTTATATACAACAATGTCTTTATATATCACTTTTATATACAACAATGTTTTTATATATAAAGGCATTGTCTCTTTAGTGTCTATTCCATTGTGTTTTTTCCTTGTAGGAGATCTTCAGACTGACTTCAGATCATAGTGATTCTTAAATAACAATTCAAAAATAAATCGTTTGATGTGTTGCTAATGATTGTTGTTTTTTTTGGTGGTTTTTTTTTTATATATACATGAGGTTTTTGGTGTCTATTGCATAAAGAATTACCCTGGCTTGAAAAAGAACCAATGTCAGAACCTACAAAAGTAGTGTTAGATGTGCAGCTAATGACCTTTTATACAAAAAAAACCAACAACAATTGGTGTCTTTGTGCATTATGTTCATGTGAGGATTTGGGACTGATTTCAGATCAAACCACGATTGCGTATTTTAATGAAAAAACGGGGAGAATAAACCTACAAAAGAAGAAATCGTGCTACATGTGCTGCCAATGATCTTTGTTTTTTTTGTTTGTTTTTTACAGCCTCATCATCCAATCACGTTCCCATACATGATATGAAAACAAAAGTTTCTGGACACCTGACAATCAGATTGCTATGAGCATCCCATTCCACATTTAGGCCTCAGGTGCGTTCCAATGAATCCCAAAGATGTTAAAAGGGTTCGATCTCTAGAGCAGCCCACTCAAGATCTTCCACAATGCAGATCTTCTTGAAGCTGGCTTTGTGCACGGAGGTATTGTCATGTCGGAAGAGGTTTGAGTCTCCTAGTTCAAGCGAAGGAAAAAATGTCATACAGGAAGAATAAATGTAACAATAAAAGAAATGCAAGCACATGCGTATTTGCAAGACATCTGTCCAATTTGCACATTTGCATCTTTTTTCGATTTTACAGGTTTTACATAAAACTAACACAGGACAGAATTCAGAAAGGACTTCGGGGGATAAAGGAAATTTGACACTAGTCTCCGAGACCCAATTAAAATCAATGGAAAATGCTATGCTATAGTGGTCAGTCTGCTTTGAATGAGACTGACCGGCTGGTACTTTATGAAAATTAAATGTTCCATGCACGTGCTGACCCAGGAAGCAGGACAAAGGTCAGACCAAATTATAATAATAATAATATTAATAATAATAATAATAATAATAATAATCAGAATTTTAAGTACAGTATAAAATATCTGTACCGGGTTTTTTTCTTCTATAGTCATGCTGTAACATCGACAACAATATTACATTCAGGCCAATTCTGAGCGTTGCAGTTTCACGAAGAACATTCTAAAGCGATAATCCACTTTACCACTGAATTGACGTTTCACAAATCAGATCTACGAGGATCTCTTTCCGCCGCTCGTTTGGTGATGATGATTCTCTCATGGTTTTCCATTTCCCTGCCTAAACAAATTTCCGACCTTATATGAAAATCGGTCGGGCCGAGAATCAACGTGGTTTACGCACAAAGCAATCGGACGCAATCCAGGCTAAGCTGTACATCAGTACATCACAAAAGTGAGTACACCCTCACATTTTAGCAAAAGCTTCTCCACCTTCTGCGTACTTCATCCCCACAGGTGCTAAATAGACTTCAGGTCTGGAGACATACTTTCCACTCCATCGCCTTCAGCTTCCTCGGAAAGGCAGTGGTCATCTTGGTGGTGGTCATTATCATGTTGGGAAACTCCGGTTCTGCCCAGTTTCTGAAGGCGCGGCATCATGTTCTTAACATCAGTATGTTACAATTCATGGTTCCCTCGAAGAACCGTAGCTCCTCAGCTCCAGACCATGATGCTACCACCACCATGCTTGACTTGTTTGTCCCTAATGAACAAGCTAGTGGCGATGAGAGAATTGTATACAAGATACACACATTTGTATGGTTCTGTCAAGCAGACAAAACCATGAACATGATGAATAGGACATGTGGTTTTGCATGTTTACACAACCTACAGCTTTTATCACTTGGGGTGTACTTACTTTGTGGCTTTACTGACGCCCATGTAACTAAATGAGCACAGAGTGGAGGTTGTTATAGGAGCAAACTGGGTCTCAATGTGGAACCGGATGATCGGAAAGAAGCCCATAGCAATCGTATGGTCAGGTGTCTACAAAAAATGTGGTTATTCAGCGTATTTCTTTATATATTCATAGTGGAAGATCCTATAAACTATGCTGTGATATTGCAGATGTGATGTTTGGTGTAGGCGTGTGCCTCTGAACAAGTCACTTGTTCAAATATTGTAAAGGATTCACAGGAGTGCAAATAAATGATGCGATTCGGAAAAAAAAAAAAGAAAAAAAGTCGAACATTTTGCATAGAAATATGAAAACCCTCTGATGAACATTTGGTGTTTTCTGCAGGTAATGTTTCATGGGGTAAACCAAAAAGGTCACGTGGCGGAAGTAAACAGACTGTTTGAATTTGAAAAAAGCCAAATAGGGCCAACTGAAAGCGCTTCAAAGCTTTGGAGTGATATCCGACAGAAAGTGAGCGCCCCTTGTGGGCAAAACCGGAACTGCAAACATTCTTATCATTATAAATATATATAAAAAAAATAATTAGGAGAACCAGTAGGAGGCAGTAATTGAAGCAAACGTGGGGGAAAAAAAAAACAAACAAACGAAAAATATATTTTTTTTAGTTGATATTTGATTCCCACTCGAACATCACACCAATATCTCTTTTACTTGTGAACATTTTATTCTCTTGATTTCTTTTCTTTTTATTATTATTTTTCACTTCTTGCAGGGTCGGTGAAAAATAAATGCACCTATGTGTGTCTAGTTCTTACATCTTTTCGATTAAAATCTGGCATTGAAAATACATTTCATTTTTATAACCAAAAAAAACCCCCAAAAAACTAAAATATTCACCAAAAATGTGTTTTTTTTTACCGTATCCTCTGGTGCTCATAGAGCAGAACTTACTTTAAGACACACAGAGCCAGCGTACACAATAGATTCAAAAGTTTGTGTCTAACCATCTGAGATGATTACAATTTTTTTTAAAGATTTGTGAGATTTCAGTCATCCACAAGGGTGTTGGTGTAGGCAGGTACTGATGGAGGTGGGAAAGTGAGGAGGCCTGGGGTGTGTTCTAGTTCATCCTGTACACTTTAATATAATTTATCGTTCAAATAAAAGCCAAACTTGAAAGGTTTTCATTTTCTGGAAGACCTACACCTGCTTAAAATGGCGTATACATTCAGGTTCTTCAGGTTCGAACACAAGCAAGTTTTCTCCAGTCTGAAGAGAAGGTCTTCAGGCTTGTAGGAGGGGTGAACTGGTTTCTCTGGCTTCTCCTTAATGGAATGCATTCCATTCGGGTTTGCCGTCAAAGCAACCGTGAGAATCTAATCAGGAGACATGTCTACATTTATGCAGCACGTTGTTTATTTTCTGACCATTTCATATTTCTAAGCATTTCTCAACACATCATTTGAGAACATTTCTCAACACATTTCTCCACCTCTTTGGTCTGTAGTAATTAACACATATAATCTGGAACCTAGGATGATCTCCAGTTTACTGTCTGTGTCCAGGCTGGAGACTATGCTTTGCTCATCTTCACCACTAGAGGTTGCCATATCTCATCTCACTCCAGTTTCTTTTATACACCTCTTCAATCCTCTCTTCTCTTAGAGGTTCCTTTCTCCTTTTCTCTTTTCTCCTTTTCTCTCCTGTTTTCCCCTTCCCTCTTTTCTCCTCTCCTCTCTTCTTTTGTTTTTTACTTTCATCTCCTCTTCAATTTTTCTCTAGGGAGGAAAGTTAGAAAGAGGAAAGGAGAGAAGAAAACAGGAGATAAGAAGAGGAAAGGAGAAAAGAGAAGAGGAGAAAGGAGAAAGTAGAGCTTCCTTTCTCCTCTTCTCTTTCCTCATTTCCTCTTTCTCGTCTCCTCTTCTATTTTTCCCCTTCCCCTTTTTTCTCCTTTTTTTTCTGTTTCCCTTTCATCTTCTCTTCAATTTTCTCCTCTAGAGAGGAAAGTTAAAAAGAGGAATGGAGAGAAGAAAACAGGAGAGGAGAAGAGGAGAAAAGAGACGAGGAGAGGAGAAAGGAGAGGTTCCTTTTTCCTCTTCTCTTTTCTCATTTCCTCTCCTGTTTTCTTCTCTCCTTTTCTCTCCTCTCCTCTCGAGTCTTTACTTCGCCCTGTCCACTCTTCTCCACTCCTCTTTTACTTTCACCTCTCCTCTCCTCCCTTCAGCATGTTTGTGTGTGTTGTGTATCAGTGACGTTGTCGCTCCTCCTCTTTCACTGCACTCCTGTCATTGGTGCTGGAGATCCTCATGTAGAGAAACATGGCTGAGTAAACACTCTATACTGAGCTCCTGAAGTCTCTGGACACACCCACTGTCAGCCATGTGTGTGTGTGTGTGTGTGTGTGTGTGTGTGTGTGTGTGTGTGTGTGGGGGCGGATCTGTAACGTGTGCACAATCACAAACATCTCCATAACCTCATGGTTGCAGCAGACAGAGGCGCAGGAAGGCAGTGTGTTCAGTTGGGACAAGTGCGTGTGGACATCTCGTGGAGTTTAGTGTCCAGGTCAGTGCTGTGCGTGAAGCAAACACGTGTGTGTGTGTGTGTGTGTGTGTGTGTGTGTGTGTGTGTGTGTGTGTGTGTGTGTGTGAGATTGCACACTAACGCAGGAAACATTGTTGCTGGTGCATTGTGCAGATCCTCTTCCTCCTTCTCTTGTAGACGTGTACTCATGGTTGACTTCTCCATACTTCTCGTCAGTTCTTCTTGATGTTCTCCGATTGTTCCTGTGCTGCTTTGATGAATTAGTGAGGTTCATAAGCAAGTGTATGGGATTCTTTTTTATGTTAAGATCTTGATTTGAAAACTGAAACCCCAAATTATCTGGACTTCATAGAAGATTAAAACAACATGGTTCCCAGCCCCTCCCCAGATCAGGTTTCTTGTCTTTCCACTGCACAGTAGACGATCAGGTCTAGAAAGAGAAAAAACCTCATCCAGAAAAGGAGAACCTCATGCAGGTTCCTTTTCAGTTCAAGGTGAAACATGGAGGTGGTGGTCATATGATGGTGGTGGTGGTGGCTTATGGTATTGGTGTTTTAATTCTTCCTATTATTGATTAGATGATTTAGATGTTTTTTTCTAGAAACACGTCTCCTTGCAAAGTCACCGGACCTTGTTCGAGGTTATCTGATGCTAACAAGCTCTGTGTTGGCGCGCTCTGTGCCTTTATCGTTATCTCTGTCCCGCAGAAGTATGATGGAGAGCTGTGCAGTTATCTAGGAGAAAGTGACCACGCAGGAATAGACAGAATTCCTGATGATCTCTGAAGACCTTTTTCTCAGCCAACGTCAGATACGTCAGAGCTCAGGCCGATTAGAACCGACCTCTAGTCCAGTGATTATGGGCCACGTGCAGATCCCGAGCTCCCTGGTGGTTTAAAACATCACGACAAAGTTTATGAGGAGCAGTTTTTATGCTTTGATTAAGGATCAGTAACAACAGTTATGCTTTATAACAACAGTAATAACATTAATAATAACTAACTAAATAAATCAAAGTTTTAGTTTTGAACACATTATAATCACACACACACACACACACACACACACACACACACACACACACACACACACACACACACACACTATATGGACATAATTATATTTTTAGAAGTATTGGGACACCTGGGTTTCCAGCAGTATGAGGCTTGAAGTTGGATACCGAAAAATGTTCCAGCAGGACAATGTTCTTGTGCACAAAGCCAACTCCATGAAGATATGCTTTCCATGGGTTGGGTGTATGTGGAAGATTGAGTTGAGTGGTCTGAATGAATCTCAAACCCTATTGAACACCTTTGGGAAGAATTTAAATGCCTTTTGTGGCCATAAAGCTCATATATTAGACACATTTGTTGTTGAAGATCCTTCACATTGTTGACGTTCTCAGCACCAAACAAGCCTGACTGTACCTTGGTAATGAATTTGGGTCCTTGCCCAGGGTTCCATGAAAACAGAGCTGCGAAATAGTGGAGCGGAGTTAAAAATAGTAGAGACCGTGTCTTGTTTAAACAAATGTCCCGATTGATATCTCGGGCTAATGTCTGAGGTCAGCTCTGTACCAGTGTTACTTTCCGTAGTTTCAATTCTTTTCGGTGCATTTCAGGTCAATTTTAAGTATCTTATTGTACATTTAAATAATCATCGGTCTACAGCTTCAGTCTGTTTTCCTTCAAATGAACTAGGACATCTGTTCAAACCTGTTCCAGCTCCATGAACTTACGCTTTCCATGGGTTACGTTGGAAGATCTTGAGTGACCTTGTATATAGAGAGCAAACTGTATAAAACACCTTGAGGATTAATTGAAATGCCACCACAGGAATCCTCACTTCCTCACCTACTATACATCAGTACAGCACTTTTGTGGCTAAATAAAATCTCACAAATCTTCATAACAACTGGTGGAACAACTTGGAAGTATGCTGAAGGTCATTATAGGGAATTAAATGTGAAGCGGGATGTTCTTATGGTCAGGTTATAGACACTGACTGGACGTCTAGCCGTTTCCATTTTTTTTACGTTTTGGCCAGTACCCATCGTAAACCATGCGACGGGTTTGCTTACTCCACACCTACAACAGAAACAGGCGTCACGAATGACTTGGTGTAAAAACAGCCTCAGGTCACGGCCAGAAATGATTAGCTAGAGAGATTAAACTGTGCGTTTTCGGCATTAAAATGGCCGCCGAAGCAGAACTTCATGGGATTTGCGATGGAGTCAGTGGTTACCAGTGATTTTTGTGTTTTGAGTTTTAAAACCTTGAGCATTCACCCCTAATACTTAAAGTCTATGTAGATATACAGTATATGAGCAGTAATTAGCACTTGGTGTCTTCACCTTCATACCTGTGTTGTATATACGTATACACATATCTAGATCTAATCTAAAAAGAGTGTTTCAAACTGTTTTTGTTCATGTTTTGTTGGTAAATGATAATCAGGGCGAATTAGTGTTTATTTAGGTGATAAAGCTTTGATTGTTTCCTTGATTCCTGTGAGATTTTATTTTGGGGTTCCGTGATTGATTACTTTGTTGGTTCCCCATTTCCTTGATTCTATGTTTTCCCAGTTCCTTAATTCCTTGTTATTATGGTTCCTCTGTTTCTTAGTTCATTTATTTCTCTGTTCCATGCTTACTTGGTTCTTCAGTTCCTTGCTTTCTTAGTTACCCAGTTACTTGCTCCCTTGGTTCTTCAGTTTCTTGAGTCCTTGATTCCATGGTTAATTGGTTCCTGGGTTCCCCAGCTCATTTGTTCCTCAGATCCTTGCTTGCTTGGTTTTTTGGTTCCTTGCTTATTCGTTTCCTCGATGTTTCAATGTGACTGTAACTTCATTACTTGGCAAATCCAATTTTTTTTTTCCAAAGTCAACAAGGAACTTTTAAGAATCTCTTTCATCATAGCATTACTGATAGCGATTTGATAAAAACAACCCTGCGCTCTGAGGATAGGAGGATGAGAGGCGTGTTCCTCTTCTGGCTTTTTGATTGGCTGCTATTATTTTTGCAGTTCTCTGGCTTAAATAAACCACCATGACATCCCTGTCTTATAAGACTGTATGTAAGGTACATGTTTAGTCATGTTTCCTGGCTGAGGAAATGCTCAGTATCACTACAGAATGTGAGTTCATACCCAACCTTCAGCCACTTTTTCAATGGGTTAGTTAACAAATTGTTTAAAAAAGAAAAAAGTTAAGTTAAAAAGACAGATCTTTCTCAATAAAATCAGCCAGTCTCACACCTAATCGTGGATTATCCACTTTTATCATGTTCACATTTCCCAGCATTGACGAGTTTGAACTGTTGTTGATGTTTGCAAAGCAAACTCACTAAACATACAAAAAAAACCCAACCTTTGTTTTCTTTACTTCCTTTATACACGGGTTATTACAGCAAGAATTCTACTGCTCCCAAACACACCCAGAGACAAAGTAGTGCCAGATTACATTTATTTCCACAAGTTTTATTAGAAAGAATGTACGTCTGTGCTTTGTGTCTCTACTAATAACAAAGCTTTTGGTGTTAACTTGCTTTTTTATTTCTGCTAAGATATATAAAGTGTAGTGTAAGGTATAATGTAAAATATGAGGTATAGTGTGGGGTATATGATGTGTAATGCAGGGAATTCGTGGTATAATGTGAGGTATTTTAGATATGTGGTCCGAGGTATGTTGTGAGGTATTCAAGGTATAATGCATGGTATATAAAGATATAATAAGAGGTATGTAAAGCATAATGTGAGGTATTTTAGGTATATTGTGAGGTAAATAAGGTATAATGTGAGGTATTTAAGGTATTATGTGGTATGAGGTATAATCTGAGGTATTCAGGGTTAGGATTAGGGTTAAGGTTATAATAGGGTATAATGTAAGGTATATAAGGTAGAATAAGAGGATTATGAAGTATAATGTGAGGTATTTTAGGTATAATGTGAGGTATTTGAGGTATAATGTAAGGTAAATAAGGTATAATGAGAGGTATAATGTAAGGTATTTAAGGTATTATGTGGTACGAGGTATAATCTGAGGTATTCAGGGTTAGGGTTAGGGTTAGGGTTATAATAGGGTGTAATGTAAGGTATATAAGTTAAAATGTGAGGAATATGAAGTATAATGTGAGGTAAATAAGGTATAATGATAGGTACATGAAGTATTATGTAAATTATTTTAGCTCTAATGTGGGGTATTCTGGGTTTTATGTGGTATGAGGTACAATGAAAGGAATACAAAGTATAATGTGAGGTATCTATGGTATAATGTGAGGTATCTATGGTATAATGTGAGGTAAATAAGGTACAATAAGAGGTACATAGAGGTATAATGTGAGGTATATTTCTGATACATGTGTCAGTACATTCTTTTGTCATCATATTACAGAAGCTATGGCGAGCGACATCGTGTTGCTATTGAAGGGTCTGGCCAAGTTAAGCCAAGCGGTGCTCGAGACGCAGAAGAGCGTCGTGGGTACTGGAGGAGGGGTGGTCCAGAGCATGCAGATGACAGCGGAGCAAGCCATGGGTGTGGCCATGCAAAAAATACAGGTCAGTTGTGCTCCTCAACGTCCACCTTTATAAATCGGTTTTATATCAGCACAGTCACTTAAGATCTTCCACACACATCCAACCCATGTAAAGCATATCTTCATGGAGCTGGATTTGTGCATAGGGGCATTGTCATGCTGGAACAGGTTTGGGTCTACTAGTTCAAGTGCATGGAAAGATTTCATGCTACAACATCTAAAGACATCCTGTACAATTTTGTGCCTATAACTTTATGCTAACAGTTTTGGAAATAAGCATGTATGCATGGAAAAGTCGTGTGTTCCAAAAACATTTGACAACACAGTACTATATAGTGTAGCTATAAATGCTGAGATATAGCATATGAGAGTTCTTGCATTTGTGCTTGAAGTATAAAAACTAAGGTGTTATTCTTAAAGCCAGCTTCTAATCTGTGATGATTGCAGGAATTCACAGGCCAGCAGCATAGCATGACCGACTTCAGCACAGGAATGGATGATGAGTCTACTTTCCCCAGTGAGGAAGATCTCAAGGTTGATGGCGTGACGCAGACAGAGCGATCTGATAACGCATCCACAGAAGGGACCGGGAAGTCGTACCACTCGGGAGTCAAATCAAACATCTTTAGTGGCTATAAGGATCCCACGAAGCAGTTCACAGGGACTCGCTTGTATCACCAGGATCACTCGTCTGTAGGCGGACTCACGGCCGAAGACATCAACAAAGCCAGGGAGGCCAAACGGAGCATCAGCAAACCCCACAAACAAATGGTATGCACAGACAAGGTCATTCATGGAGCTCCTCATCGGCTGTTTATAATGTAATGAGGTCTTGCGAGAAGGTTGAGTTTTTTCGTGGTAAAACAACATGGAAAGTTTATTAAGCAGATTAACTGATTTTCCTCAAACCATTAACCAATGAGGTATAATTTCAAGTATATAAGGTTAAGTGTATAGAATATGAGGCATAAAGTGAGGTGTAATATGGGGTACATGAGGCATAATGTAAGGTATATGAGGTATAATGTATAGTGTATTGAATATTGTGAGATATATTAAGATATAGTTTGAGCAATATGAAGTATATGAGGTATAATGTAAGGTACATGAAGTATAATTTAAAGTATATAAGGTATAATATAATGTATATATTGATGTAAATATGAAGTCTACTGTGAGATGCAATGAGGTTTAATGCAAATGATATGATGCATAATATGCGGTTTAATGAGGTAACAACTTTAAAGCTTAACGAGATTTGAGTTTTAATGAACGTTTTGTTTGTTTTTTTTGTTCTTCATTCAAATGTTACTTTTTCCATCGATAGACATAAATAAATGCTCTGTTCTGTTTTCAGCTGAGTGAAAGAGCAAGAGAGCAAAAGGTTCCTGTGACACGGCTGGGAAGACTGGCAAATTTCGGAGGTAATCGGACCTGTGTGTGACCTATGAGCTTTTTATTAGATTTTCAACGACTCAAGCCCTTTACGTCTAATCGCAAGTCTGTTGCTATTAGCCTGCATAGCCTGTATTTCACAGAAGGCCTGGGTCAATATTTACACAACGCAGTAGCTGTATATATTATGTCAAGCCAGATCCATGGAGGTGTTATGAGAAGAGGTTCAAGATTGTTCAGGTTCATTTAGTGTGTAATTGTCATTTGTTTTTAATCCTATTTAATTTTTCTAGCGGTTGAGCATCAGCTGAGACGTGAGGCCCAACGTATGGAGTATATATAAAGAGTAATGCGATGTATGGTATAATGTGAGGGACTGTATATAAGCTATAAAATAAGGTATTCGGTATTCGGTTAACTACAGGTATTTTTTGATTTATAATATGAGGTATAGTTTCAGGTATGTGTGGTATATAAGATTTATTAAGGTATAACAATTGATGTGAGATATAATGAGTTATAATTTGAGGCATGTGAAATATACGAGGTATAATGTGAGGTATATATCGAGGTACAATATGGGGTTTAATGTAAGAATATGAGAAATAATGTGAGTACATGAAGTATAATTCAAGGTATAGGAGGTATAATGTATAATTATAAAATAAGGTATAATGCAAAAGTATATGATTTGAGGTAAAAACCTTTGAGCCTATAATGTAAGGTATATGTGATCTATCACATCATGATGTCTTCAAGATATTCATATATCTTGAAGACATCATGATGTGATAGATCACATATCACTGTACCTCATTATATCTTGATATACCTTACATTATAGGCTCAAAGGTTTTTACCTCGAATCATATACTTTTGCATTATACCTTATTGTATAACGTGTGGTATCTTGAGGTATAATACAAGTGATTTTAGGTATTTGAGGTATAATTTGAGGTATATGAGGTAAAATGTGAGGTATAATATATAATGTGAAGTATAATGAGGTATAATACGAGGTTATTTTGAGGGACAATGTGAGATAATGAGGTACAATACAAGATGTATGAAGAATAATGTGCAGTCTATTGAGGTATAATGTAAGTAATATGAGGTATAATTTGAGGTATAAGATATAATGTAAAGTATAATGAGGTATAATACGAGGTATATTGAGGGACAATGTGAGATAATGAGGTACAATACAAGATGTATGAAGAACAATGTGCAGTATATTGAGGTATAATGTAATTAATATAAAGTAGAATTTGAAGTAAATGAGGTATAAAGTGTTATATAAGCTATTTTAAATTGAAATGTGAGGTATCAGTTATATTGAGGTAAAATATGAGTGTTCTGGGGTATCATGAGGTGTAAAGTGTTGTTGCAGAAGTGTGTAATCTGCTTCCCCAAGCACTTGTTTTTCTTCAGGTCAACAACAGACTAATCTGCACAAACAGCAGCTTGTTTAATTATTCACTGGCGCTGACCTAGAATCCTGCTAACATGCTAGAAAGGAGCCTTTGTTTACTTTCAGCTGCTTAACCTCAATTACAATAGGGTTAAGTTCAGTACTCCGTCCTTAACTCACCTTCAGGGTCTCTATAACTTCTCATACCCTGCGTGATCCGAAACCTTTGAACGTCAACGCATGCCACAGTTTATAGGACTTGTGTAATGTGTTTATCCTTGTTTTCTTTTTCAAGGACATACAATTCTAGGAATATTTTTACATCCAGAAAGTATTCACAACCCAACAGTTAAAATATTTTAACTATTTAATTTCGAAAGTTTATACCCCATAATGGCAAAACCAACTTTTTCTCGAGCACCTTGAGAGGTTTTGAGGCATTGATCAGACTCCTTTTATGGCAAATTCATTGGACATAATTAAGAAAGTGCAGATCAGAGCAAAACAAAACGAATAAAACATGGAGAGCGTCCAAGGAACTAAGTCCAGAGCTCAGAGACTGGATTTTATTGAGGCACAGATCTGGCGAAGGCTACAGAAAACATTTTAAAGCACTGAAGGAAGGAGCACATTGACCTTCATTATTTTTTAAATGGAAGACGTTTTAAAAGATCCATTACTCTTTATGGTTAAATATGGTCTTGGTGAGTAAATAGGTGACAAAGAACCTGATGGTTAGGCTGGTTGAGCTCCAGAAATAATGTGTGGAGATGGAAGAAAGGTTTACCAATCTGGCCTTGATAAAGAGTGAAAGAGATGGAAGCATCTCCTTCTCGTTGCAAAACAGCAGTTATTTGGATCACCAGGAACAGGAATATTTCTGGGGTAAAGTTATTGGTTACTCGAGTCATAGAAGTCATTGGCTAGGGCACATGTAAAGATCTAGTCATGCTCTTTGTCCCAGAATTCAGAAGGAGTAGAATGCAAAAAAACCCACTTTCCACTGGGAGTGAATTCTTCTGCCTTATGCTCAGTGTTCCCCGGGATCCAGAATAAAGGTCTTACAGACGATGAATGAATGTGGGCAAACTTTAGACAACAACGGAAGTGTCTGAGTTTATTTCACATTCAGAAGTGAAATATGAATAGAATCTGATGTGGGACCTGTTTTCTGTGCACATTATTTTATAATTGGATTCAAGTACAGATTTGACAGTTCATTGTTGTCCTGTTTAAGCTTGATGTCTTCTCAAGGTGTGTGTGTGTGTGTGTGTGTGTGTGTGTGTGTGTGTGTGTGTGTGTGTGTGTGTGTGTGTGTGTGTGTTTGTGTGTGTGTGTGTGTGTGTTTAAAACAGGCCTCGCAGTGGGACTTGGCATAGGAGCTTTGGCTGAGGTGGCCAAGAAAAGTCTGCGCACCGAAGAAAAGAACGGTAATGAAGAAGTACAGCGGAGTGGAAAAATTTAAGTCTGAGACAAAAAGACAGATCTAAAAAAAAATAAAAATTATAAACCTTAAAAAAAAAGAAACATTTAACTAGTTCATAAATAAAGCGATTGACTCATTGAACCTCCAATACAGCAAATATAATATGTAATATACTGTAGATACACAAAATATATGTGCAAAAATTTGTGGACACCTGACCATAAGAACTTTCACATTTAGTCCCTATTTGTCTCTTCTGGAAAAATGTTCCACTCAATTTTATATTGTGCTTGTGGACATTTGTTAGATTTCATTCAGCAACAAGGGTGTTAGTAAAGTCAGGTACTGATGTATTTGGTGTATGTGCTTAATAGGATTTAAGCTCTATAGCAGTCCACTTAAGATCTTCCACACACATCCAACCTATAAAAAACATATCTTCATGGAGCTGGAACAGGTTTGTGTCTCCTCGTTAAAGTGAAGGGGGACATTTTCACGCTTGTGCTATATATATATATATAAAATAATTAGAAACAAATCATATCCATATGATATTCCATATCTTCATTTGCATCATTTCTCCTCCCAGGAGACAAAAAGGCTGTTTTAGACTCCAGCCCGTTCCTGTCCGAGGCGAACGCTGAGCGCATCGTCAGGACCCTGTGTAAAGTGCGTGGAGCGGCGCTCAAGCTGGGGCAGATGCTCAGCATTCAGGGTAAGTGAAGAATTATGTTTGCGTGTTTGAAAGACCTCATTATATCATAGTCCACATTGACAGCATGATGATGATGACTGGATGTTACTCTAAATGACCCCTGCTCGTTTTCACGGTCTTGGCAGTCATGGGTCATGCTCATCTTTACCAGTAAGGTGACACACTAAAACTCTGCTTACATTACCTCATGGTTGGCGAGAAAGAGAATCATGCTGGGAAATGATTGCTCTTGGTTACATTATGGATTAAAACACAGTATATGGACAATTCCACATGGGGTCCCCATTTGCTGTTACAATACCCTCCACTCTTCTGGGAAGATGTTCCACTAGACTTTGGAGTGTGCTTGTGGAGAATTATTGAGATGATAGTATATTGTAGTATAAGTGAGAAGGCCTGGTGGTGCAGTTCCAATTCATTCCAAAGCTTGTTCGCTCTCTACAGCAGATCACTCCAGACCTTCCACACACATCCAACCCATAAAAAGCATATCTTCATCGCTCTGGCTTTGAGCACAGACACATTGTCATGCTGGGAAAGGATTCCGGTTTCCTACTGGACAACGTACAGTTTGAGCATTCTATACAATTGGGTGCCTCCAGATTTTTTGGTAACCGTTCCAGGAGGAACAGAATACGTCTGGAAAGAACCAAGGTGTCCCAATTCAAACAGCGCATGGCCATCATTGCATATGTAGCCTCGAACAGTTAAAACTCCTAGAACGAGCCATGTCATGGTCTGAGCTTTAAATAAACCAGCAGCCATGCCGGGAAACTTGACCTTTCCCTCTGGAGCGCTGAGAGGATTGTAAGTCGCTCACAATAAGCACAGATGGCTTGTAATAAACAAATAGCTGAGAGATGTTCACATCGACTGTTTTGACGCTTCTCTCTTCTAAAAGCCTGCTTGGATGATTCGTGTGAAATGTGACTCCAGTAAAAGTGTCCCTTTAAACTTTCATTTGAGTTAAAGTACAACAATATTTGGATTCAAATGTACTTAAGTGTCCAAATTACTGATTTATTATAGCTATAATATTTCTATTATCCACGTTTTTGTCATACAAGTTTATGTGAAAAGACTCTGTTGCTCTCAGCACAACAATCTATTATCAGAATATTAATGAGTCGATCACTGATCGATTTCTATTACAATTCACAACAACTTTTTAACAATTTTAAAATAATTAAGTAAATGAGGTCATGTGTGTCATGACGAGTTCGAGTTTGAGTTTTGGAGTTCCTCACGAAATGTCCCACTTGCTTGTTGAACCGATGCTGAACTGTATGTTGGTGATTAGTGGATCAACCAATCGAAACCAATCAAAACAAGAGCGTGCGTAAACAACCGATTTTTTAAAAATTGAGTTGAGAAACACTTGAGTTGAGTCGACTTTCAAATGTAGTGATATTACAGTTTCCCTAAATGAAAAGAAACGTCAAAAAAAGGGACGTGAAAAAGCTACTTAATTACAGTAACTTATTACATTTACTTCCTTCCTGTCCACTAGTGGTACATTTGGTACTTTTGATGAAATATATGGTTTATAAAAAGAACTACTTTGTAGGATCAAATGTTTGTAGACACCTTGCCTTTACACCTATATGTCAGTTTTGCTCTGAACAAGTATACAATTGTATAGAAGGTCCTGAAAGAATACTCCAACGAATAAAAAACATCTTTGGGAAGTTTTACCAGAATTGTTTTTCAGCTGTCTGAATGCCAAGAGTAACAAATCAGGGAGGACCCCCTTTATAAAAAATAAAGTCTGTACATTTATATATTTGTTTGGTCAATTGGAGACACTATGGGGGAGGATGGTTCCACCTCATCCATGAAGTTACTGAGCAAATCATGGATATTCGGTGCCACCCAAATGAGAAAGTCTGGTTCCTCTCAAGGTTTCTCAGCGATCTCTGTAAAGCTGGTCTGAGATAATAAGTGCTCTACTAATATAAATGAAGGTATTTCCTTTGACCAACTGAATTCAATATACATCACATGACCCAGTTTGTTGCATAAAAAACAAAAGGAACGTGCATGTGTGTCTCAAAAATCCATAAAAGATTAGATGTTTACATAATTTTGACAAGTAATAAGTGGGACAGAGGTCCTTCATCAGCCGCACACATTTTACTATCTTTATTATTAAAATGCACATATTTCTGTATGCGTATTTACACACCATAAAATGTGTACAGTATGAACAGGTGTTCTTTGAGGTTCTAGGCATTTATATTCTTTCGTCCCCTTCCCCCCTCCCAGACGACGCGTTCATCAATCCTCACCTGGCGAAGATCTTCGAGCGAGTCCGGCAGAGCGCAGACTTCATGCCCATCAAGCAGATGACGGTACACACATACGGTTGATTCGTATGTATAAAAATATGTAGTTGAGGTTGGACAGAATCAACAATAATTAATTCATAGATATTATAAATTTGTTGAAATTATATTGTATATATATATATATATATATATATA
>MU551526.1:11071972-11098540 GCA_024362625.1 Silurus asotus
CTGATCAGCCCCAGAATGCAGAGCGGGTTTTGAGATTGCAAAAATCTTTTTTTATATCTTAGTGGTTTCATTTTAAAAAAAAAAAAAAAAATTACCAATACTTAAAGCGACATGATTGACATTTGACGTTTTCCAAATGTATTTCCAAAAGCAAGCAGAAACGGCGATTCACTTAATGCTTGACAGTTCGACGTAAAACAGCAGCAATATCACAACTAGTGTGGAACCTATTACTTCAGGAGGAAAAAAGAAAAAGAAAAAAAACAAGGGGGCGGCGTTTAACTTAAAGCCATCATCCACCATACTGTATCCGGTGGGTAGCCGATATAAAAAAGAGGGAAGAAAAAAAAATGACACTTTGTGAGTCTAAAAGAAAACCCAAGAAAGCAAAAGTTTGGCTTGAAGGATATGAATATTTCTAATAGAAAGCAATTTTTTTTTTATTAATAGTATACATATTTTGTTCTTATTATTCATCTTATTATTATTCAATAGTAAAATCCATGCTTCGCAAAAAAGGCATCCACGACATTAAGAAAGTTTTTTTTCATTTTTTCTTTTTTTTTTTGTACAATTTATGAAACAAGATACAATAAATATTATAGAATTGATGCTGTACACACACACACAAAAAAGCCATTTCATTTGACCCATATAAAAATATGTTTTTTTTTTTTTTTTTAGTGCAACCGTACATATATTGATACTTCACATCATTTAGACACAAGGGCTTTTTGGGGTGGGGGTGGGGGGAGGGTTTTTTAGATTGTCCAAAAAAAGGAAAAAAAAAGACAGCATTCTGCATTTAATACAAAGCTGATACATAAAAGTCTGCCGTATTTACACGTCTTCATGTTTTATATGCTCATAAGAATATAGCATAATTGAAAAACAAAACAAACAACAAAAAACCCAAAGGCACAAAGATCTGTACATTTTTTTTTTTTTTTTTTAGAGTACCAGACAAGATTTCATAAGCAATTTTGGTCAGGCTCATATACATGTATAAGTTAACATATAGGTTATTCTCCGACATTTCTTTTAAATAAGAAAAGTAACCATAGTTAAAACGGCAACCCGGGTTATAAAAGGCATGCTACGCTGTACATGTACACACTAGTATTCGAGTGCGACGGTGTATGTGTAAACATACAGTATGAGTGTAATGTACGATCCACCATTTTGATTCAGCTGTTGTCAGTCGTTTGTTGCGCTGGACGGATTCTTGAACTCTTGTCCCTGTTGGCCAGACGCCCTCTCTGTAGCCTCGGTAATGTAAAAAGAGGGACAGGTTCCTCCTTCAGGAGCTTTCGATGCCCCAGTTTCTGTGTTAGAGGGCCTAAAATCTGGGCTACATAACCTCTGAATCCCTTGCTGTACATTCAAAGAATGCGACAACGTGTGCTGTTGGATCTGCTCGATGGAACCAGCCACCTTT
This sequence comes from Silurus asotus, assembly GCA_024362625.1. Lineage (NCBI taxonomy): Eukaryota > Metazoa > Chordata > Actinopteri > Siluriformes > Siluridae > Silurus > Silurus asotus. Next base: position 11,073,411 of record MU551526.1, read on the forward strand.
GCTGAGGGTTCCTCTGAGGCGATGCGCAAAGAAGCGATGGCTTCAGTGCACGTCATGATGCCTTCTTCTTGCTTGATCTCCTTGTCGCTCTGGCATTTCGGGTCATCTCTGGGCCTAGACGGGGCTGACCTTTGAGCTTTCAGGAACAGTGTCGTGTCTTGCGGTTGAGGTGAATCCTCTGCACCTTCAGTGTTTGACTCAGAACCCTCGGAAAAGTGCAAAGGCAACTCGCCGGGCTCCTCCGGTGCACTCGTCTTGAGAGGAAGGCGAGCTGAGTGGGCAAGGCCCGGCACAATTTGGATTCCGCCAATTGGAATCATAGGAAATAAGGTGCGAACCTGTTGCTGAGAGTGGAGGGGGAGATGGCTAAATAGACCTTGGTGTGTTGAGGGAGCGTCTGTGCTGTGTTTATCTCCTTGGGAATAGCACGTCTTCCTCTGCATCAAAAAAAAATTTGATTTGGGTGATTACCTTATCCAAAGTGACTTAACATTTATTACAACTGAGTAGCAGTTACGATGTTAAGGGCCATGCTCAGGAGCCCAGGACTGGCTGCTTGGGTGTGGCTGGGATTTAAACTCACAATCTTCTGAGCCTAAGTTCAATGCCTTAACCATTTAGATACCACCACCCAGGTCAGCCATACCAGTTGTCAAACCCTCCACCTTCTAATCAGTAACCCTTAACCAGTGAGCCTTAACCAGTAAGTTATCTCATCCGATAAAAACTTCTTGGTTTGAGCTGCCGGTAAAGACTACGTTTGTTGAACAAAATAAGACAAACCAACATGAAGACCAGGGAGCAGATCAATACCATTGTGTATGAACTGTATAGAGATACTACAATGGTTCAACTAACAATGCTGGTATTAAGTCTTAATATTAACTCTCATTTTCCATTTGGACTCAATCTCGGTTAGTCCTTAGACTCTCCAATGAAAGTCTTGACTACAGCCCTTTAGTCATATCTAAATGATCGATTTTATTTTAGAAATGGTCATAATCTTAAGAAGTATACATGACAAGACATAGGTTTATAACAGAACATAAATAATCTAATGGTCTCTTACCATATTCATTTCTGAGTGGCTCCTATTCTTCTGAGCACCTGAAGCCACCTCTCTGTGTGGATGCTGGTTAATTGTCCAAGGTCCACTGTGTGCATAAGTTGCCCTTCTTGGCGACAATGGTCTGAGCACACCCTTGTAGCGGCCTCTTGGAGACAGCTCACGTCTCCCAGAGAGATCTCTTGTGGGAGACGCTTGACACCCGGTGTGGGAGATAGGTGAAAGGAGGTCCCTGGGGGACATGTCTCTCCTCGGAGATAAATCCTTTCTATAGATATCTCTCCTAGGAGACAGGGGTCTAAGGGGGGATGCTTCCCTTCTTGGTGACAAACGACCCCGTGGGGAGAGGTCCCGTTTTGGGGACAAGTACCTACATTTGGGTGAGGGCTCTCTAAGAGGCGAGGAGTCACAGCTGGGTGAGGACAGATGAGAAGGAGAGAATTCAAACGAAGATGAACTGTGCTCTGGAGACAAGCCAGGATCTTCCTCCATGGAGCTAGGCATCTCTAATCTGTTTTTAGGTTCTTCACCTAAAGCTCCCTGCAGCAGTTTCTGGTATTCTGCCATTTGGCTCTCCCTTGCCTTCTCACTAGGCACCATAAGTTGAGTGATTTGAATACTGGGCAAACTAGAATAATATCCAAACAGTGGCTGCTTAGGGGCTGAGCTTAATGGATCAGGGCCAACATCATGCGATGCAGCGACAGCAGTGACAGAATGTGAAGGGATGACATAGGGTTGTGGGCTTGTGCTTCGAGAGAGTGTCTTTGGTGTTGAATCACCATCATAGTCGTCATCTTCATCTTCGTCCTCATCCACCTCATCACCTTCTTCCTCGGCGCCATCTGAGTCATCGGCATCCGAAAATTGGTGCTCCGCCATGATTTCTAACATGCCCATCTTTCCAGTATCTCTTTGGATCTCCTCAGCGGTATCTGAAATTTTAAAAAAATATTTGAAAAGGACCCCAGCAGTTTTTTAATTAAACAAATAGTATTGCACGCTGTACAGAGCTTACTCACAATATACATCACAATAATTATCTTCTCCCAAAATAAAAGACTCATACATACCAACTCCCTCCACATCTTCTATGCATGTTACAGACACCCCGAGTTCCAAGCATTTCTTCATGTGGGCTTTCGACTTCATGTGCTTTGTTAGGTTTCCTGAAACCAGAAATTAAAAATGTTTAAACATGGCAACCAAGCCATATTCGAAATGCTTTGCCATTGTCTTTCAATGTATCTAGACCAATCTAGACAAACAAAGAATTGAAAATACAAGGTAACCGAGAACCCACCTTTCGTTTTAAAGGCAAAGTTACAGAACTTGCAGACGTATGGCCGGACGTCAGTGTGAGTTCGAATGTGTTTCTTCAGCATGCTCGGCTTTTTACACCGGATACCACACTCCTCACAGATGTATTTTCCTCGACCTCGGCCCCGCACATAAACATAGTCCTCGTTGGATTTGAACCTGAATTTAACATATTGATACATTGTTGTGCGATTGTAACATGTGCAAGTGAACGTTATAGAAGCTAAACATTTCCATTTATGGCGTTTGCAGATGCCTTTATACAGAGTGACAATGTTCTTGTTTATCCAACTGAGCAGTTGAGGGTTAAGGGCCTTGCTCAAGGGCCCAAAAAGTGGCAGTTTAGCATATTTCAACTCTTGACCTTGCGATCAGAAGTCCAACATTTTAACCACTACCACTTCCCTGAAACAACAGTCAAGGTTATAATTTTTTGTAATTCAATTTCCTTTTGTAGAGGCAATAAATGTTTAAGTTGTTTACAGAAACACACCCTGAAAAACCAAACTTTGTTTTACCACATAATATAAAAAAAAAAAATTAAAGGGGGCCAAACAAGGACCTTGTGATTGATATACGAATACTGTGATGCCGCAAATCTGAACCTACCCTCCTTCGAAGATTTTAATGCGTGTGGGTTCAGCCTGCTTTAACGAAGCCTCCTTCTCTCCATGGTCCTCTTTCACTCTGTCCCTTGAGATTACACCTTTAATTTTCTTTCCCAGCTTGCTAATATCCAGCTTTATTAGATCTGGCTTCATCTGTAAAATGACAAGAAGGGTTTGTTTCAAATTCTAAACATACAGAATTTAAAAATGTTAATTTCATATGATGTTTTTGAGTTTAACAGAGCTTTAGGAAATCATTACCTGCTCAAACTTCTGTTTCCACAACAGGGATGAGACAAGTTTTCCAGTCCCTGGCTGATACATTGCAGCCATTGTATAAGTTTCTGTGTTCCTCCTCTGTTTGGAGCAGAGTAATGCCAGGGTTGCCTTGGTGCTGAGGCTGAGTGGGTTTGGGTTATAGGAGCTGACGCACCAAGAGCCATAAACAGAGGTTAAGGGAGTTGTCTGAGAGTAGTTTGGCTTGGTGTAATTCAGGTAGCACCAGCTAACACTTGTTGGCGTACGTAGACTTGGGAACTGAAAGAACTGATCAACATCTGCTAAGTCAGTCAGCAGGAGAGTGCTCCCACATACAGCACTACCCTGACTGGCAAGTTGCACCAACATGTTTATCGGGATCTTGGTCTGCTTCAGTTCATCTTGAGTGTCGCTCGAAGAGACCATAAACTCAGGGCCTGAGGTGGCATCTGGACTGGATTTGTCCACATCAAGCTCCTCTGGGGACTCTGCTCTTTTTGAAGTGTTCATCACAATCTGTAAAGGTGGAGTAAAGCTTTCCTTGTGTGGCAATTCAGACACAGAGGATGATGGATAGTTTGCTGGTGGAGATGAGGACATCCTCTCCAGATCATCTGCTGAGTCGCCTCTCTTTAAAACATCAGGTTGTGATGAGGTGTCGCAGTCATTTGGGGCACCTGAATTACTTAGCTCGACTGCACTTAGCTCTTTCACTATTTGACCATACATCTTTTCCTCCTTAATTCGTTTCTGTTGCTTAGTTCCAATAAAAAGTTCAAGACTGCTGGCCGGGGACAGCATTCGCTTACTTCCTCCAATACTAGATGATGCATCTGTTGTTGAAATAGTTCCTGATGTCAAAGATAAAGGTATACCAGTATTAAGTCTTCCAGGTAATGGTTCAGGAACTTTCCAAAGTGGATATTGCAACGATCCTTCAGGATGACCTAATATTTTTGATAGACTAAACCCGATTGGGTGTTTTGAAGATATGCCTTTTTCTGAACCTATTAATTGGAGAGGAGTGGTACCCTGAGCATGAGTAGCAAGATCTTGTGAAACACTTGTGTACATAACACTACCGTACAATGGCATGTTGGTTTGGATTCTAACAGGGACTAGCGTTCCAGAAAATGAGGACTGTGAACCAACATTTTGAGTGGCAAAGGCAGGTTGAATTTGCTGTAAGAAAACAGAGTTTGTAGTGAGCACTTTTGGCATTTGTGGAGAAGCTCTCGAGACATAAGGATAGGTTTGACCCGACCCCTCAGTATTTGATTCTTTAGGCACCTGTATTTGATGAAGGGGTTGGTGGGATTTCTGAAGATTAGACTGTAGATTAGGTGGTCGGATATGTAATTTCTGCGGCTGACTGATACCCTGGTGCTGCCTTGGTCGTGTTGAGTCAGTGTACCAGACAATGTTCTGAAAAAACGGCGATGATACCAAGCTACTCGGAAGTGAGGAGTGTTGAGTTACATCCTGGCTCATGTGCTCATGCACTGAAGCCTCGCTGTCTGTGGACAGTTGCCCTGGCAAGCGTGGTGACTTTTGCAAGTCATCTGATTGGCTGTCTTCACTGATGCTCTGCTGTAGCAAGTGATACGATCCTCTTTTTTGTCTTGATAAATCACTTCCAGCTGCAAAGTGGGGCGAAGACGTTAGATTTGCAGGGCCTTGCCAAGAAGAAGGTAAAGTATGGGGATCAGAAAGCTCTTGTTTGATGTTTAACTCTGAGCATTGCTCTTGAGGTACAACTTCAGGATAGACACTCAGAGATGCCTGTCTAACCAGATATCCACGTCTGCGTTCCTTCATTGATGATGCACTGGCATATACTTCGCCTTGTCTTGAATTCGGTGACAGGCTTCCATAGTCAAATGACTTGCTACGAGTCTCTGGCACCTCAGTAGGCAAACCACAAGGTGACTGTTCTGATGAGGAGCGACGCATTTCCTTGTGATGGCCTGGAATTGACAGAGAATGACCACTCCCTGGTACTGTTAAAAATTCAGATTGCTTACTAAACTCATCTTGCTTAGTTGGCGAGACCGATTTCATGCTTTCCTCTCGATCAAATGACATTGAGAAGCTTGAGCTATGGGAAAGGTTGCTCTCTTGACTTGGGCTCCTTGACAGACTGGTACACGTAGACTCGAAGCTTGACTCCCCAGACGAATGCTCTAAGTCTGCAAGACGCAGACGTTTTTTCTTTGGGGGCAATTTCTCTGCTGGGAGTTGGGACAGAGTCTCACTCCTCTGTGGCCACTGGAATTCCTCTACATGTTTCTCTGGTTCTTTAGCTGGCACTTCTGGTTCTTTTTCTGGTTTATCTGGCTCTTCAGTGACTCGAATTTCAGGTACCTGAATGTTCGGTTGGCGTACAAGTTTGTGGGTCATATGGTATTGCTGACTTGGTAAAATGGATGCTAATTCACCATCACTTTGCTGATGATGCTCCATGCTCTCAGACCTAAGAATAGAGTCAGGACTCTGTATGTCATCAACATTCTCAGCGTCAGATTGCTCAGAGAGTTGGCCAACAGGCCTTTCGGGCTGATAAGCTTGATGCTCAATTGAATCAGACTTTTCAAATGAGTTTGGCCTGCTAAGCAAGTTGGTATGTTGAATAACAGATATTACATTGACTGCAGCCTTTCGGTCCGTTTCTTGTACCAGGACAACATCATCTGGACACATAACTTTCTCAAAACTTTCTGAAGAATTGTAACTGCTATACATAGACCCTCGACCTGTGTGGGGAGCCATTGATGTTTCCTGACTTCCTTGTTTTAGATCATAGTCCCCAGATGCTTCAGGAGACATGTTTTTCATGTTGTCATACTGCCCGGGGCAATCCTCCTCATCACCAACACTCTTTTCTTTACGCCGTTTTCTTGTGGTCATCTCTGGCATCTTTGCAGCGCAGCCGCCATATAATGCACGCATTTCAGGACATGCGAGTTCTGATCCAGAGCCTTTGAACTCAGACATAAAATGTTCCCTCTCCCCCATTTTCAGTGTTGAGTATGGACCTCCCATCTTGCCATAGTTTTCAGACTCCCCATGCTCAAATGCAGCCTGTCTCCTGAGTCTCCTTAGACCACCTGCCCCTGGATAAAATACATCATCTGGGGACATCATTTCATCAAAGGAGTGACTCCCTCTCAGTGCCGAAGGAACATTAAGATTGGTTGGGGATGGTGTCGGCATGGAGTTGCTCCTTAAAAGGGGGCCGGTCTCAGAAGGAGCTTCCAGGAGAGAACCTTGAGGATACTGCTTTGGGTCGCATGCTGCGACCATTTGCGAGTCAGCAAAATTTCCTCTGAAAAATATGTGATCCTCTGATATCTTTCCCATGTCCACTTCAATCATGGCAGACACGTTTTGTGGGTCAGGATTAGAAGTCATTCCGATCGTAATTGGATGCCTAGATCTGGAGATGGGCCTGTAGTACCAAGATCTTCCAAACATAATCTCTTCATATGTCTTTGCGTTGGTGTTGGGTGGACTAATCTGCTGTTCGGCACTCTCCGAGCGAGAGAAATAGCCAGAATCCGTGCTACCTTTACTGTGTGGACTTAACAGATTCAAAGACTGCTCAGAGTCCTGGCCTTTTTTATCGGTAAGTCTTAACGCAAGTCTCTGTTTGACAGTATGTGACTCGTCTCCTGGGACCATACCTCTTATACTGGATCCCCTCATTTCTGTGAACGGGGTACACTCTATGGTCGTTGACGAAAGCCCCTGTTTGGGAACAATTAAGATAGGAACTTTCATAGAGGCCATTGCCATCTCTTCTGCTGAGTCTGCATATGCTGGTTCACCTCCTTTATCTAAAGTGCTTTTGTCTGAGTCAAATGATATCTGTGGTATGGAGCTACTTTTTTCTGGGTACATGGCCCCTTCTGCAGTTTCTTCATCAGTGTCAGTGCTTTGATCTCCATCCGACTGTACCTCTGTCTCACCAACCGAAGATGCCTGATCAATATCTGTGCGAGTCGCTAGCTCCGAGAAGGGGACAAGTCCCGCTTTAATAGCATGGGCATGAGATTTTCTGTGCTTATATAAATTGCTCTTGGTTTTGAATGAAAAGCCACAGGGTTCACATGGATAGGGCCGTTCCCCCGTATGCGACCGTATGTGCTTTTTAAGCACACTGGGTTTAGCACATGCGCGTCCACAGTACTGGCATATGTACTTGCCAGGCTTCTTGGGCTTCTGTTCCTTCTTATGGCCTTCATCTTTTTGCTCGGAACTTGATTGTGAATACTGGCAAAAAGCGCTAGGTAAACTCGGTGATTTCTGTCGGGGAAAAGCTCCATGAGAACGCGAATGCACGGAAAACATATCGTCTTGTGGCAGAGATTGCAATTTGCCTGGGAAAGGCCATGCATGGGGCTCCAAACCAGGTTGTGACTTAGACCCGGTAAGGAAAGACTTTAAGGGTTGCTGTGGGTACGGATGTTGCAACTGATAAGGAAACGACCTGTGAAAAAATTGACTATCTGCAGATGACTGAGACTCTGCACTTAAAAGCATCTTTCCAGAGGCCGCAATAACAGTCCCGCTGATACCACTTTGTAAACTTTCCACGCAAGTGCTTCCTTTTGTACCGGCACAAGGCTCAGACACCCACTTCCTTTGTAAAGAGTTTTTCTCGCGCGGTGCCTTGCTGCATTTCTGTCCAGCAGCTGTTCCATGTGGCTCCATTATTCCGTTTTCAGTCGTGTTTCTCAAGATAGTCTTTAGTAAATCGCATTCAGCTATACCGTCATGCCAGGCGACTTACTAACAACAACACCACTTAAACCAAAAGTCCTCCATTTCCATTTTCAGAATTGATCCAGATTTACAAAAATGCATTTTTATAACCAGAAGCCAAAATTTCCAGCAGTTATTCTTTTGGCATGGTTCTATTCATGAAATTTTTTGTAGTTTCATCCAAGTCCACGATGTTCTCTTTAAGTCTTCCTTAGGTATCTACAAAAAAAAAAAATCACAATTACAGAACATAATTTAAACATACATATACATACATTATACACACACACATGGTGAGGATGACTCAATACCATACATTTATATAATGTAATACCTCAGTATCGATATAAAATCGATACCATAAGTGACAAATATCCAGCCTCGAAAGATCAAAAATGAATAAATAAATGAATAAATAATATTCATATCTTAATACTATTGAATCAAACTGTAACACAGGGAACATGAGTTACATTTTGATGATGATGATGGGGGGCACATAACTGAAGTAATACAATTAAAAAATATATTGACATTCTGTCACGTTTACCGGTTTTGGAGCACATTGGGAAGCACTGCCGCCTACAGGTGAATTTTGGAAAAGCAGCGTATGAAATATCCAATTTAGCAAAATTATGATATCGTACCTTTTGAAATATAATATATACCAGTTTACCGCCTATCCCTAATGTACTCATACGTAATTATATATACATACATTTTACACTCACACAAACATACATATACAAATTATATAATGTGTGTGTGTGTGTGTGTGTGTGTGTGTGTGTGTGTGTGTGTAAAAGAGAGAGCTTATAACTGTAATGAGCAGGTACAAAAAACAGCATCAATGAAAAGAAACCCAGTTTCTCAATTCGCCATTAACAAGCATGCCCACTCATTTTCTAAAAAAGACACCAATGTCTAAAAATAGTCTATGGAACACGAGTGACGTTAATGTCAGATGCACGTAGGCGTTCGCAGCTCAAACCGTGAAGAAACGACACACTGTTCATGTGCTCTGTTGCTTTTTCTTTCACCTTAACCCATGCACCAAGTAAACACGCGAGACCTTTCTGAATAAACGTTTGCCATATTACACACTTGAGTTACGCACCGTGTCTCCGAGAGTACACTCGGGGCTTGTTTGTGGTATAGCACGATGCTCGACATGTATTTTTTTTTCCTTCATCTATCAGAGCTGGCTGTGAAATCGCGAAGGAAACTATGCGACACCGCTGTCTGGGGGCTGGTGTGAGCTAAAAATAGGCCACTAGAAAAAGCCAGTGGTTTTTATAGTACCTGAAACTTTTTATTGTGTTTTGTTTTCAGTTACTTCCATTCTTGACGCAGGAAAATATGTGCTCACGGACCAAGAATCACAAGTTTCGAAAGCCACGGGCACAACGGGTTTCTGGTTGTTGTCGTATAAGCAGCATTGTTTTAGCATTGTTTTTGTGCTTGAATGCATTAATTCGTTCGATGTTCAGCTGCCGCAGCCTAAGCGAAACTGGAGGACATCGAAGGCCACAATCCGCACTACCAAGCTCAAGCAGTTCTTTTTGTTTTGGACCATAGAAAGAGAAAATCTGAGAACCCCAATGGAGACCATGCAAAAATAAAAGGGTGACCTATATGCCAAAAAATTTGGAAGGGGGCAAATAATTTTGCACTGTACTACTGTATTTCATTGAAGTGAAAAAAAACAAAAATTGTTTCTTTTGGAAAGATCCAATTGTTTGTTGCAAGAGTGTGTACTCGGTCGAACGGAATGCAAAACAGTGTAACCAGAAGATCAGAAATTTTATTCATCATAGTTTCCTCAGGAAGTCGATTTGGTTGAAGTTCACCGATGGACACGCGATTCAAAGCTGATTAGCACGTTACCGTAAACAAACGACTTTGTACCTGACTTTCCTCTTCTGGCCTCATGTTTTCACATCTCATCCACTTCTTTTCCCCACACATAAAGTCAGATCTGCGTTTTACGGTATTTCCTGCACCGAATCCCCAAATCCACCTCAGATCCTACATACATTAGCAAAAACACGTTCCTCTGGAAGTTCATCGCCAGCATCTCCGAGACAAAACCATTCTCTTCATGCTACACATGCTGTACTTATTTCCCTTGCAGAAGATTATTTTTTTGCTTTGCCAAGCACTTTTTTTTTCTTTGCTGTGGGGTTTTTTTTTTTTTGGATTGTGTTAGCAGGATCTGTAGGATCCATCACCCTAAAATGTGTACAAGTCAGCCACCTGGAGCCGAGCGTCCTGCTGACTCCTCATTAGAAGACCAAGCGGATCCCTCGGCTAGGCATCAGGGGAGAGAGGGAGAGAGGGAGAAAGAGAGAGAGAGAGAGAGAGAGAGAGAGAGAGAGAGAGAGAGAGAGAGGCTGATGCAGATAGGGTAGCGAGCTTAAACCACATCCAGATGGTCAGCTGATGGAAGATACAGTAAGAAGCTCTGCAGTGTCAAAAAAAAAAAAAAAAAGATTTAGACACACACACAAAAAAAAGGCAAGCTCACTGGAAGGAGAGTGTCGAAGAAAAAAAAAAAATTTACGCCACAAAGCTGCAGACTAAGAAAGAAAAAAAGATGTGGAGCAGAAAAGAAGCAATTAAAGAAGATGAGGTATTTTTAACGCTGTGGCCGGGAGAGCTCGAATGTACGCGATGATGTGTGTTGAGACGTGTACGAGCGCACCAGGGCTGGAGAGAGAGGGAGAAAAAGAGAGAAAGAGAGAGGGAGAGAGAAAGTATGCGTGGGAAGCATCCACAGAAAAAAAATTTACGCCACAAAGCTGCAGACTAAGAAAGAAAAAAAGATGTGGAGCAGAAAAGAAGCAATTAAAGAAGATGAGGTATTTTTAACGCTGTGGCCGGGAGAGCTCGAATGTACGCGATGATGTGTGTTGAGACGTGTACGAGCGCACCAGGGCTGGAGAGAGAGGGAGAAAAAGAGAGAAAGAGAGAGGGAGAGAGAAAGTATGCGTGGGAAGCATCCACAGCCATCTCAAGATGGGGTGAAGAGCGTGGGTGACAGTTCCTGTGTAGGAGGGGAAGGCATGAATAACATGCAGAGTTATGTTGCTGATGAATTGTGTTATGAAAAGGAAGGGGGGAGAGAGAGAGAGAGAGAGAGAGAGAGAGAGAGAGAGAGAGAGAGAGAGAGAAAGAGAGAGAGAGAGAGTGTGTGTGTTACACAACGCTTGGTCAGAGTGGGCCGGGAGCGATGTCAGCCGGATTTGCAGCACCGCAACAGCCCTTCAAGACATTTGGTCGAATGCACAATTATCCTCCAGCTGCAACACCAAGCAACGCAAAGAAGCCTGTGAATGCACCGGAAAAAACAGAGCATCCGTCGACGAGACTCTGTATTTAGGCAAATGATGTGCTTTTGCGCTGAAAAGACGTCTGAATAAACACGTGGGGAAGGAAAAAAAAAAATAGAAGATGTGCTCACGCTGCATTTATAAAAACCTTCCATGTCATATTGCTGCAAAAAATAAAATCTACATTATACACAAAAAAACCACAAAAGGCCGTATTCATGAGCTCCGCTCTTCTGGGGAGATGTTCCACTAGGTTTTGTAGAGATTGGTGAAGAGCGATTTGTTCATTTTGAGCGAGTTTTAAAATGTGATTTCGGAACGACGAGTCGTCTCTAAAAGCGATTCGTTAATTTTGAGCGAGTTTTTAATGCGATTCGGAACAACGAGTCGTCTCGAAGAGCGATTTGTTCATTTTCAACCGGTTTTTAAATGCGATTCGGAAAAAAAAGAGTCGTCTCAAAGAGCGATTAGTTCATTTTCAACTGGGTTTTTATATGTGATTTGGAACGACGAGTCATCTCTAAGAGCGATTCGTAAAGAAGAGTCGTCTCGAAGAGCGATTCGTTAATTTTCGTTAATTTACCAGGTTTTTGGATTCGATTCGTAACGACGAGTCGTCTCGAAGAACGATTACTTCATTTAGAAAGAAAGCAAACCATAACCTGCTCATTAAGACAAAAGAAGCAAAGCTGTGAAAGGCAGGAGTTAAATACAATCACTAATCAGGAGGAGGAAAGGAATCAGGTGTAGGAGTGGCTCTATGCAGTGGCTTGTGGGAAATGTAGTCCTGGTTCATTATACTGATATTAGGCCCAAAAAACATTACATCATGTTTAATGAGCGCAAGATTCATGAAGAGGGATGGAGCGAGGGATATTATGGGCTGAACAGATGCAGTACAGGTGAAATGAGTAAATGATTTAGGACAGAATGAGAGAAACTCAGAGAACATCAGCCTGCAAAAGAAAACAAAAGGAAATAAATACAAAAGTGGGCAGGAAACAAGTGGCTTGTTGTTGGTCTTAATTTTATACTGTAAGATTTTCCACTGAGCGAAACCACGGCACTGAACTCCTTCACTTTCCACAACATCCTGCAGAAACATCAGGAAGCAGCTGGATCTCGATCAACACAGGCATGAGGCTCATTTCTCCTTCTTTCTTTCTTTCTTTCTTTCTTCCTTTCTTTCTTTCTTTCTTTCTTCTTTTTTCTCTTTCCTTGTTTTATTCTTTCTTTCTTTCTTTCTTTCTTTCTTTCTTTCTTTCTTTCTTTCTTTCTTCTTTTTTTTATTTTAGCTATTCTTTCTTTCCTTCTTTCTTTCTTCTTTTTTCTCTTTCCTTCTTTTATTATTAATTTTTCTTTCTTTCTTTCTTTTTTCTTTCTTTCTTTTTCTGCTTTCTTTCTTTTATTTATTTAGCTATTCTTTCTTTCTTTCTTTCTTTCTTTCTTTCTTTGTTTATTGATTTTTTTTTTTTCTTTCATGTGGAATGTAAAATTTCTGTATTCCTTCTTTTATTATTAATTTTTCTTTCTTTCTTTCTTTTTTCTTTCTTTCTTTTTCTGCTTTCTTTCTTTTATTTATTTAGCTATTCTTTCTTTCTTTCTTTCTTTCTTCTTTTTTCTCTTTCCTTCTTTTATTATTCATTTCTTTCTCTTTCTCTTTCTTTCTTTCTTTTTTTCTTTCTTTCTTTCGTTCTTTCTTCTTTTTTCTCTTTCCTTCTTTTATTATTCATTTCTTTCTCTTTCTTTTTTTCTTTCTTTCTTTCTTTCTCTCTTTTGTTCGTTCTTTCTTTCTTTCTTTTTTCTCTTTTCTTCTTTCTTTCTTTCTTTCTTTCTTTCTTTCTTTCTTTCTTTCTTTCTTTCTTTCTTCTTTTTTCTCTTTCATTCTTTCCTTCTTTCCTTCTTTTTTCTTTCTTTCTTTCTTTCTTTCTTTCTTTTTCTCTTTCTTTCCTTCTTTGTGTGTAATACAATCTTAATATAAATAGTACATATATTTAAAAAACCCACCTAAATGTCCTGAACCTTAATGTTTTCCAAAACCTCTGCACACATTCCTTCTCCAAAATCACATCCAAGTCCATATCAAACATATCAACATTCAAGTAAAGAACTGCATGAACATAAGGAACATGCACCCGCAGCACTTTCACGAAACAAGTGGAGGAACAATCGAAGAGCAAATCTAAAGGAGTTCCAGCAAAAAGAGTTCCGGCGTCTGCAGATATACAGACCTTCTCTAAAGTCAGAGCAGACTAAATAAATAGCTAGATCAGGCCATGGTCTTCAGCTTCTGCACATGTTCTGTATCTCCTGCTGCCTTTCTTCTATTTTATTTCCATACAATATATTCAAACTCGTTACATGTACAATTCTGGTGCTCTGAATCACACCCTGAGATAAAGTAGTGCCTTTAGATTACACCTATTTCCATGCCTAAGAGAGAGAGAGAGCGTCTGTCCTGTGACTCTACCAGTTATGAAGCTGTTTGAGTTATCTCCTGGTGCTGTTTCTCATTTTATTTCTCATTTTCTTCTTCAGTTCATCTCCAAATTCATTTTGTGCCTCAAGCTGTTTCTCAGAATCACAGTATTCACCTTGGAAGTTCCACCACACACAGAAATCCTCCATGGAGTTTAGGAAGAGCATTCAGAAATGTCTCTAATATATAAATATATATAAAAACTCACCTGAAAAAGTGCTGTGATTGGATCCTGGGTGATCAGGTGACCTGGAGGAACCAGAAAGGCCTGAAAGGATCCTTTAGCCAGGGTGCTGAGACGACACAGACCACTGTGTAGAGAGAAGAAAGGACAGAAATATGAGCATTCAGCATACAGGAGTCATAAAGCCCTAGTAAAACCTAATAGCATTTCTCTGCATTTAGAACCAGAACATCCATCCATCCATCCATCCCTCTATACAACCAACAATCTACCTACCTACCATTCATTCATTCATTCATCCATTCATTTCTTTCTGGAAGGTTAGGTTAATAGATTATTGGGTAGATGGATGGACAGATAGATACATTTCTTGATTGCCAGCTTTCTATCTATCTATCTATCTATCTATCTATCTATCTATCTATCTATCTATCTATCTATCTATCTATCTATCTATCCATCCATCCATCCATCCATCTATCCAAATATCTATCCATCCATATATCGATCCATCCATCCATACATCCATCCATCCATTTATGTAGGTTTGGATACTTGTATCTATCCATCCATTCATCCATCCATCCATCCATCCATCCATCTATCCATTTATCCATCCATTTATCCATCTATCCATTTATATATCCAGCCATTCATTTATTCATCCATTTATTTCTGGAAGGTTAGATTGATAGATTATTGTGTAGAGGGATGGACAGATAGATAGATTTCTGGATTGCCAGCTATCTATCATCTATCCTATCTATCCATTCATCCATCCAAATATCGATCGATCCATCCATACATCCATCCATCCATCCAAGAATTTATGTATGTTTGGATGCTTGTATGTATCCATCCATCCATCCATCCATCCATCCATCCATCCATCCATCCATCCATCCATCCATTTATATATCCATCCATTCATCCATCCATTTCTTTCTGAAAGGTTATATTGATAGATTGTTGATTCTATCTGTCCATCTCTCCATCCATCTCTCCATCCATCCATCCATCCATCCATCCATCCATCCATCCATCCAGTTAGCGATATGTTGTCTGTGCTACAGCCTGTTTGGTGGTGGATTATCACTCCTCACTCCTCCAGAAATATCCTTCCAGTCTTCCAAATAATTGTGAAAACAAAAAGATTCTTAAAAAATTGATCTCTGAATTAAACCCTGGATTATCAGGATGACTGAATCCAATAACATGTATGTGACTCCTCCTGGACAGAACTCGAACAATTCCATCAGTCCTCATGAATAGGTTTGACACAAACAGCATTACTGTGACGCTTCTCCACCGAGACTGCATCGTCTCACCCCCCCAAAAAAACTAAAGAATAAAAGAAGATATTTCGGTGGAGTTGCATCACAATGTGCGCTGGCGCTCACAGCGAGTAAACACAGGAAACAGGCTTAATCAGGACGGGAACATCTCTCACCTCCACTCACACATACTGCATGTCGAAACCGAGGAGTTTGGTGGTTAGGTGATTACCAAGAGGGTTTTATCGCTGTTTCAGAGGAAAGGGGAAGACTGCCATGACCGATCATGACCTGTCTTAGCCATAAGTAATAAATGATCAGCACAAAAAAAAGCAATAATCAATGTTTTTTTAAGGGTAGAAGACATTTGTTCATCCGCTCATCCCTCCACCCATCCATCTATCTATTTATCTTTAGGATCCAAAGACTCCCAGAACTTCCTCTTCCTGTTCAAGTCTCCAAATAAAGTCTAAAAATGTCCTGTGAAAGCTTAAAGGTTTAAACATTTGTTTTTGAAGGTTGTGAGTGCAAATCCCAGCCACACCAAGTTGGACCCCTGTGCAAGGCCCTTAACCCTGTAGCAGCTTTGTTGTATGAATAAGATGACAGCAATGTAAAAATGTCCTAAATGTACAAATTTGGGGAAACTCCATGGTTACAATGTTGGACTGATCATAAGGTCATGAGTTCAAACCCCAGTTATGCCAAGCTGCCACTCCTGGGCCCCTAAGTAAGGCCCTTAACCCCTTAGCTGATCAACATATTAACCATAAAGCGTCCCCAAACGTTTACATTTACATTTTTTACTGATCAGAAGGTTGAGTTCGAATACCAGCACCAATATGCTGCCACTGCTGGGCCCTTGAGGAAGTCTCTTAACTGTTTAGCTGATTAATGTGAAGCTTCCCCAAATTTTTACAGTTTTACATTTTTACTGATCAGAAGATTGTGAGTTCAAATCCCAGCCACATCAAGCTGCTAATCCTATGCCCCAGAGTAATACCCTTTACTCCCAACTGCTCAGATTTATGAGTGAGATAATTGTAAGTCCCTTTGTATAATGCCATAACGTCCTTCCTTTGTTAACACCCTCATGAAAATGAAAAAACTCCAGGGCATAAACGGACAAAACGGTATGGTGGATACGATTTATCAAATCCGTCCTCCCGCCTCGCCTTCCACAACATTATTCAGCCCAATGCAAATTTAATGTGAAGTAATACAAGAAAGTTGGCTAATTGTATCGGAGGGCAGGAAGAGCCCTGGGCTGTGCCACCCCCTGCTTCTTGGTGCAACCATAAGAACCATGTAGCCCTGTCACATGCACCTGACATCTTCAACGCCTTCAAAAATGCTCTCTACCTCCACCTAGCTTTTATTTTTTTGCCTCCTAGCATGCAAGCGCACTTGACAAATGCTCCCCAAAGGACCCAGTGAAGAGTGAATAACATTCATCTTCCAAGCTTCCAAGCCCAGAACCTTGACCACTGACCTACCAAACTTATCCAGATGTTCAGCTGGCCCTCGGCAGCGGCGCACTCTTCTGCCCAGTCTTCATAATTAATACCCGAAAAGCCCACTTGTCTTCTACGTGGTGCCTTTAATACCTTCTCGTGGCTGGAGGTGTTTCCGAGACGGTGTAATTACCTTACAATTAATGAGTGAGGTTAAAAATTTATAGCAGGAAACCGAAAAGAGGTTTTTGAGCGATGGCTAGGCCAAACCTCGGAGACAGCTCTCGGTCCGAACATGTGCTCCGCGACCGCGACGGATTTTTACCCGACGTTCGGCAAACCCAAAAACAATCAGGTCAGCTGACCAGACTGATGTTCTCCAGCTGCACGTTAACACCCCTGCCATCACTCGTTTTTTGTTGGGTTTTTTTTCCCTCCCTCCCCTCCCTCTGTCTGACAGCCCGGTTTAATGGAAAGAGCACAGCTGAGAGATGAATGCATAAGAGTGGAATTTCGTAGCGTAGCTGCAACAGACATCAGAGGATTGGGTTTTATTGCGACTTGGCCGGCGTTCGCGACCGCCTGCGTTCAAGTCTTTCGTTTCTCCTCGCCTAAGACCTGCTGGGAACTTCAATTTCCTAGCAATATCGGCTCTGTTTGGTCAAATTAGCACAAATATTGGGACGAAAAAAAAAAGGGATCGCATACTTTCCGAAGTCTTCGCCTCGGTCAGGATGTGAACATAAAAAAAAAAAAACATTTCATTGAATTCAAAGCAAAACATACACGAACACTAAGCCTGCGTCCAGTTCAAACCGAAAGCTTGTAAAAAAAAGAAAACGAAGTATGACTTTTAGAAGAAAACGATCATTCATTTTTTTTTTCCATACTACATTTTCCGTGTACTCTGTAGACCTTTTTTAACCGCCGCCCACATGGCAATTTGTGGGATTCTCAGCTCCATGAGATGTTTCTCCGGCCAACGTTGTACAAAGACAAAAAAAATACTAGGACGATGACATGTTTTTCTCACAGGAAAAGCGTGACCAGTGCTTTTAAAGGCGTATATTACAGCAACAGAGACATAAATAACACATGAGAAGAAGAAGAAAAAAAAATCTATCTATCCATCCATCTATCTATCTCTCTGTCTTGTGCTAACCCTAACTCTATCCCCCAACACTAACCCTAGCCCCAACCCCAAACTCCTTAAATCTAACTCATTAACCTCAACCCTAATCTCAGAATCCCATAATCCCTTCCCCTCCAACCCCATCCAACCCTAATCCTGAAAACAACTAACCCAATCACTAACCCCCAAACCTAAACACCCTAATCCCAAACCTTAATAACCCTAACCCTAAACAACTTTAACCCAAACCCCACTAACCCCCAACACTAACCCACTAACCCCAACCCTAAACAACCTCAATCCAAACCCCACTAACCCCCCAACCCAACCCCCACTAACCCCCAACCCTAAACAACCTTAACCCACACCCCACTAACACTCAACCCAAACCCCACTAACCCCCCAACCCTAAACAACCTTAACCTTAACCCCACCAACCCCCAAGCCTAACCCACTAACCCTAAACAAATTTAACCCCCCAACCCCACTAATCCCCAACCCAAAACAACCTTAACCCAAACCCCACTAACCCCCAACCTCAACCCACCAACCCCCAACCATAACCACTAACCTTAACTCTAATGCTAACCCTATCCCTAAAACCCACAAACCTAACCCTAACCCACTAACCCATCCAACCCTAACCCCAAAACTCTAAACCCTAACTGATTCTAACCCTGAAACCCACAGTCCTAACCCTAGTCCACTTACCAAAACCCTAAACCCCCAATTTCCAACCCAATTAACTCCAATCCCAACCCTAACATGCTAACCTCAACCCCAGTCCCCAGTCCCCTAACTCCAAACCCAACACTAACTCCCCTAAAACCTTACCCTCCATCCATCCATCCATCCAGTCAAGCCATTTTTAAAACCACAACACAAATCGTAAAAACCTCATCCAGTAACCAAACAGTTCACAAATCAGGAACCTAAATGATGATTATAAGCAAAACAAAAACACTTGTTTTATTTTTCCAGCCCTGAAAAGAAAGCGGTGCCATGTGACCGAGCCGAGCGCACAATAAGGGTGGCACAGCAGAGGGGTAGGAGCGAGATCCGGGGGGCACTCGCTCTGTAATCAACGCGTTAGGGAACAGGATTTGGCCTGTGACACAGCGGAGACACATGGTGCTTTAATGGGGATTAATCACAGAGCGCTGTACAAGGCACGCTGGCTGCCTTCAGAGTGGGTTAATCAGTGTCATCTCCTTGCCTCTTCATCATCATCATCACCATCATCATCCTCACCCCGCTCCCCAATCCTCTTTCCTTTCGGCTTTTTCATCCACATACAACTTACGACTACTGTAACTCGTGGCCTACGTTCCAGATTAAAAGGAGGAAGTGGTATTTGCGTCAGGACGTGATGTGCAGATCGAGGGTTTTTTTTTCTTTTTTTTTCTTTTCATGCTTTTCTTCACGTTTCCTGTTGGCAGTGTCAGCGCTGAGAAGAAACCTTCTCGTAATACTTTTGACTGATTATAGAGCATTTTTATTGCGAGTTCAGATCCATGAAAAACATTGCATGATGGATGGACGGATGAGAAGCAGATAATAAAATAAAATGTATAAAATGAAAATAAAAAATAAAATTAATGACAAAAATCATTAAAAAAAATTATTTTTTTATTTTATTTTTGATTATTAATCACAATAGAATTGTTTGCTCTTTTTTGTAATTCTTTTTTTACACATTTATTTTATTAATTTTGATTAAAAATTTATATATTTTTCTGGTAATTAAATATTTTTTTTCCAGAATTTGGGATCGTTATGTCCGGGATGGGAATTAATGTAAGGCCGTGTGTCTCTTAACAACCTTGTCTGAATTTCAAAAAATCTCTTTTTTTTTTTTTTTTTTACAAAAAGGTAAGAAATCCAGCCAGCGCAAAGGTCACCAAGTTCGTCGCTTTATTTATTTATTTATTTCTGTGGTGTGACGTGAACCTGCCCGCATTCTCTTTCTCATCTGCAGCAAAAACAGGACCAGACCCTGCGTGATATTACCATGAGTCAAGACTACGCCATCCGTGCCAATCTCGGGCTTGTTATACAAGGCTAAGAGAGCTGGCGCTCGTGCAGCGTTCTGTCTGAGTCAGTCTGTAAAAGCCATCCAGGCCCGTCTGTTCATTTTCCACTCGTTTTCTCTCGTACATGCCTTCTCGCTCTGCAATTTCTCCCTTTTTTTTTGTTTTTACAATTTATCGGGAGTTCAGAAAAATTTTCTGGTCAAAAACTGTGCTTTAAAGCAATGTGTTCCAGCAGACCTAAAGCTCGTAATAAGAATCGGATAAGAAGTCGATCTGCATAAATGTGTCTGTTAAATGCTGTAAATATAAATGCGATGCAGTGTAATTTCTCTACTGGTGTCGTTTAAGCCTAAAACGAGTCTAAGGCCATCGTCATGTGTTTGCCTGATTCGCCTGACACATACAGGCATATTTCTATTAAATCTGGCAATGTTTGACACTGTGGATGCTCTGCATGTTCGGGAAGTCCGTATCTGTGTGAGCGGCTATAAAGATGAAATAAATACAAACATGGCACTGCCGGATTTGCGTCATCGTGCCCTTTGACCGAAATCGTCCCACAGCAGCAGCAGCAGCAGCAGCAGCGCCTCAGATCCGGTAAACTGCCAGATTTGCGTCATTGTGCCCATAGCTCTCCTGACACCTTAGAAACATTACACCTTGTGCGCTTTCACACCTCAAAAGCTTCTTTTCAGGGTAAACAAAGATACGCCTCGGATCCCTCTTCCCCAGATTTTGAGCAAATAGGGTAGTACCTTTGGGAAAAAAAAATGGAGGAGGAAAGTGACTCGGGTTACATGTATGTTCTCTCTCACAACAGCATGCTCAATAGTGGAGGAAGTGGAACTCGGCCCATCTTTCCCCAGAATGACATATAACCCATGGAAAATTTCACACATGAATAGATACACTCTCACTTGCCCTCTCACATACACACACACACACACACACACACACACACACACACACACACACACACACACATTTCCCCTGTTAGTTAGTATGGTGCTTTTTTTCTGGCCATAGCCAAAGGGAGAGAGAGGAAAGCGGTGCCTATTTTCCATGTCTGTCATAACACATTCAAAACGGATCCACAGGAACAGGGTTTTGTTTCCAGACGACGAATTTCCATCGATTAGAGAAGCTGCTGCATCATGGAGACAGCGCAAGGGGAGGAAGTAGCACTGAGCACACAGCCTTCTTTTGGGAGGACTCGCCGTCGCTTTCCATCGTTCCTCTTCACAAGAACCTGAGCGATAATTGTTTTTTTTTTTTGTTTTTTTTCAGCTCCGCCGAGATAAAGCACAGTCTCCCGGTGCTTCCTGTTGTGTTTGTGCTTTGAGTTCCTTCAACACACTCACTTTCCTGCCTACACCCTCTGGGGTTTTTTTTTGTCCCGTCTGGTAACTTGTGGGAGGTAATGAGGTCTACGGGGATCGAACCACGGCCGGGGATGTTCGATCGTCGAGACACAATTTGTACTTCGAATCGGAACGCATTGCCGTATTTGCAACCGCAAAGTCTCCTCTGTTTTATGCCTTGTTTCACAGTTTCGCCTCGCGCTTTTTTCCCGTGAGGCCAAAAGTTTGTGGATAACCGACCGATCCGGATATTTGTACTCTTTAATTTTATGTGATGATTGTTTTTTTTTTTTCTTAAGTAAAAATCTAACCAGGGACAAGGGCTACAAACTAGGATCATGCTTCATGCCCTGTCTAACAATGACTAGTGTATTGTTCCTAACAAACAAACAAACAAACAAAAAAAATTACAAAAGTGTGAACATAAAGGAAATATTGCGGTAAAAAAAAGCATTCGGTATTTTAGAACGTCATCCGGTGCGGCCTATCTTTGCAGAGGATCCTTGTAACCATGTAGCTCTTTCTTGAATTAAATATTATATTATATATCATTGTATAATATCAATATATTATTATTATTATTATTATTATTATTATTATTATTATTATTATTAATTCTATGCAGTTATATAAACAGACACACATTTTATATATATATATATATATACACCACACGCATATTGGCTGTACCTTCATTCAGCTCATACAGGAAGTATTACTACTCAGAAGTAGAAGTACTGACAATCACAGACTTGACTTGATGGTGGTAACAAGAAGGAGACAGCAAAGTAGGAGGGCAGGAAGAAGAACCTTCACCGTGTTGCCCCAGTATTCACTACACAATCTGAAACTGGGATGAAAGCGATTCATGATGAAGCCCTGTAAAAGCGAGCAGGGATTTCCCTGGAGAGGAAGTGAATAGGTGTTGTTGTGTTGCAACGCAAAGCTCCATTGTCTGCCTGGAAGTAGTGTGTGTAAGCACTCTGACATCTCTTCTACTGTATACAGGCAGCAGCCGGGGGTGAGGGGGGCTGGTGGGGGGGGGTACGTACTTTACTGTAGGTGCATGAGTGCAAACGTGATTGGTGATGATGAGGAATTATGCCTTCAGGTTTTAATAACATTCAGCGGCATCCTTTAACACCGATCAGCATCTGTACCGCTCAGGTGCCGTAGGAGACGGAGGTATTGTATTCGCAAGAGCAAAAAAAACAACAACAACAAAAAAATTATTCTCTAAATGACTTAGCCGTAGTAATAAGCTATAAAAACTAAATCAGTCCTCCATGTGCCACCGCAAAGAATGCACGCCGTGGGTAGAGGAGCACAGGCCAGACTGAAGAAGAAAAAAAAAAAAAAACAGGCTCCCAGGCAGGAGGAGTTTCCAAAGTGTTCATATAAAATTGATAATGAGATGTGTACGCAGCAGGAGTGGAAAAATCTGAGGTTCCTTATGAGGTTTCCACATTCCTCCCTTCCTGCAGGCCAGACACAAATGCTCTACATCTGCTCAAGAGGTTTGTTTGTGTGTGCGTGTGTGTGTGTGCGTGTGCGTGTGTGCCGGGTGGGGGGGGTGGGGGGTGTTTTAGTTTCCAGACACCTTTGTTTTTACTTCGAGTGCATACATTTTTTTGTATTTATTTATTTATTTATTTAATTAATTATCTATTTATTGATTGATTGATTTTTTTGTTTATTTAGAGCATAAAGACCATATATATTTGTACACCTTTTAAAGTAACGACGGCGCTTTAAATGAAGCAAATCATCCGGACACCAAATGGAACTTCTGCTATGTTTCCACACGGACCGTTTTGATTGCCAGATGTGTCGCATCATTGCCACATTTGGCTGCTCGACTCGAGAAAAAAAAATCCGGTGGAGTTTATGAATGTGTTGAAGGTTTGAATTACATATTTATTTGTTTATATTTTTATTAAAAACTTTTGCAAATATTTCGGGTAAAATTTGCGTCATTGAAATGAATATGCGCATAATTAACGTGTTCATTTTGACAGCCCTAATATATGTATGAAAATCAATACTTTTGGATATATTTATAGGCGTAACCAAAAGTATTGGGACACCATGTGTTGGAGGTTTTAATTTCGCCTCTTTTATATTTATTTGTTTATATATTTTTTATTAAAGCTTTTTCAAATATTTTGAATACAATTTGTGCCGTTAAAATGAATATGCGCATAATTAATTTTGACAACCTTAATATACATATATATATATATATAAAAAACAAACAAAAAAAAAACAGGTGTCCCAATACATTTTGGATATATTTATACACCCGATTTTCCATCCATGTGTGCGAAAATGCATTTGTGCACAAAGCCATCTTCACGAAGATATGATTTCCATAGGTCGGTTATATGTGGAGGATCTTGAGTGTCCTGCTACAGAGCTACAACCCAGACCTCCTGACCTCACCGAAATTAGTACCGGTCTATAATAAGTGGCTGAACCAGTGACGAGCAGACTTGAAACATATAGCGGAACATCTATCCAGAACATTGGAGGTCACTATACCAGCAAATGAAAACTCAATTCGTTTATCATCATGATAAAACTGCTCCATAAGCGCCTAATACACTCGTATTCTTGTGCTGAGATCTCTCACACCAGCCTACGTATAAAAAAATCTCTCACAATAAGTCTGTCCAAAAACAATGCAATTTGACCAAGGTGCTATCTCCTCCTCCTCCTCCTCCTCCTCGTCCTCCGATTCACTTCTTGTTGTAACCTGGCTGGCCTTGACTGTTTCCACGGGCGATAAACACAGACAGAAACCAAATAAAGATCTGGTTTCTCACAGTGGCCCCGAAAAAAAAGGCTTCCTACGCTGCTATTGTTTTCTGGCGAGTCTGTTTGCGTGAACGGTGAGGGATAAGATGCCAGAGCTTCTCTCCTTCCTTTTTACTCACTGTCTTTTTCTCTCTTTCTCTCTTTCTCTCTCTCTCTCTCTTTTGGAGCTCAGTTTCTATTTATTAGCTCTGAAATGGTAAATGGTGTGTCTTGCACTTCATGTGACCCTGGGACATGGGGAGAGCAGAGTTTTCTTTCGCAACGCTCTTTCGGCTCTCTGGCACGAGCCGTAAAAACTGTACCACGTGAAAAAGAGTTTATATTCGTTGCGGTTTATTCAATAGTCACAGATACAAGTGCAAATACGTAGTGTCATGTGGCTATCTATCTATCTATCTATCTATCTATCTATCTATCTATCTGTTTGTATGTCTATCTATCTGTCTGTCTGTCTGACTATCTGTCTGTCTGTCTGTCTATCTATCTATCTATCTATCTATCTATCTATCTATCTATCTATCTATCTATCTGTCTGTCTGTCTATCTATTTATCTGTATGTCTATCTGTCTGTCTGTCTGTCCACATACTTTTGGTCATGTGGGTCTATCTGTCTGTCTGTCTGTCTGTCTATCTATCTATCTATCTATCTATCTATCTACCTACCTGTCTGTCTGTCTGTCCGACTATCTATTTGTCTGTCTGTCCACATACTTTTGGTCATGTAGGTCTATCTATCTATCTATCTATCTATCTATCTATCTATCTATCTATCTATCTATCTATCTATCTATCTTTCCTTTGAGCATGTAATGTAAGTGGGATATCTGGGGTGATTCAGTAGGTCCTTTTTTTTTAATAAAATAACTGCAATATGGAGATGACATATAGAGCGAAGAGGACACTTTGGGACACACACACACACACACACACACTCGCTGGCTGTCCTTGCTGTCATGTTTGATGCAGTATGCGGTCAGACCGGATGGCACTGTAATAAGAAGTACGATGCTAGCGGCGGTTTCCTATTTCCTTCTTGCTGTACCCCCC
>MU551526.1:11098555-11143182 GCA_024362625.1 Silurus asotus
CCACACACACACCCTTCATACCCCTTCTCTCTCATTCCACACACTCCACAAACTCTATACACACACACACACACACTTTCTCGAAAGCAGCACTCTACAGACTCCTGCGGTTTTTAAATAGAGCAGCATTGCCTTGTCCTTGGCAACCCACGACTCCCACCTCTGCTCTTGCACCATGACTTTTATTTATTCCCCTTCTTCCATCCCTTCGTTTTCCAACTTGTACCAATTGCTGCTTGACTAAAAATACTTCCACGGGTGTGTGTGTGTGTGTGTGTGTGTGTGTGTGTGTGTGTGTGTGTGTGTGTGTGTGTGAGTGTCCTGCCAAAAATGGTGTGAGGCATAAAGGAAAAAAAAATCTTCAATTGTAAGCAGGAAAAAACTTGGAAAGGAGGATTTTTTGTGTTTTTCTGTTTGTTTGTTTTTTTGGACAGGGAGGAAGATATGGAGGGAGGGAGGTAAAACAAAATACAAAAGAGTGCAGGATGAGAACGAGTCACCTAAAAAAAACAAGTGTTATAATTGAACAGTGCAGGCCACCAGGCTGGTGAGTGAAGCCAGCTCTGTTTTTTCCAGTCTTAATGATCAGGGCAGCAGATTTTTTCCTGGAACTGGAGGAGAGATGGGCGAGGAGCAGATGGGATGGAAAGTTAGCCCATTGCATGGTGCTGCAGGCTTAAGCGGGGGGAAAAGAAAAAAAATGCTGAGGTGAGAGCGAGTCTGACCTTGATTTTATTTTTAAAAAGTGTATTTTGTATGTATGTACTGTATGTGTATTTTCGGTTGGATTTTTCTTGCCTTGGCAACCCAAAAAATAAATAAAAAAATTGTATGACCATTTGACTGCAAATTATTATTAAAATGTTTTATTATAATGAATAATCATTTTCCCTACTCGGAAATATTTCATATTGGCCCCATTTCTTCCTGCAATTTTTTCGAGACTGGCTCTGTTTACAAGAAAGCACTTTATTTATCGATGTTTACACACTACCACCTTTAAAATAGTCCCCTTGCAAAGCAATACGGCGTTCCCAGCATTCCGGTGTTCTTTTGCGGTTTGTGCTGGATTTCTGCAATGGTGTCAAAACGGTGACTTTTCAGCCGCATCTTTGAGAAAAGGGGCGGGGGCGAATGAGGAGGAACACACTGGCTTAGGAAGGTCGGTGCTCCCTGTAACTGTGCGTGCAGCCCCGTGCTGCCACCTGTTGGAGTGTTACGAAACTAGTCTCAACTTTTAGCTACCTTCTCGTAAACACGGTGTGTCGTATAAGATACCGAAAGGAATCATTCCAAAATGAAAGAGATGATTGTTCTCACGTGACGGCGTACAGTCAAGTGTGCAACATTGGCAAGCAGGTTTCCTCGTGTCTGGAGGTTGACAGAAGAGCGCACTGGGACAGGTGCGCTTACCTGCGAGCGGACCGCAACACGATGGAAAAAAGCCCATTTTCCTATTTTTCCTGGATGCTCTCGGACAGCCCCGTGTGGAGACTCAACCCGAGCCTGGACACTCGAAAGTGGGGTATTTGCCAACAACAAATGCCCTTTCACCTGAGGGAAAGCCAGATGCCTCACCCCATGCTTTAATTTTGCCCAAACGAGAGGCTTGCTGGGTTTTTTTTTTCCATTATAAAAAAAAAAGAACCTGTAGTCGTAACAGTGGGCCATCTGTGATAGAAGTCCTGGGGCCTACATGCCTTTCTGCCCACTTCCTGATCTCAGCCCACTCATTGGACCTGGCTATGGTACATTCAATAAAATAAAAAAAAACAATCTCGTTATAATTGCCAAGACATATTTGATCTCATTCTCAAACCCTGACAAATTTGTATCTACATAAAAACCCATCCACAAGCCGATGGACTTTCTAGAAGAAGCTGGATATTCCGTTCCGTCTTCCTGCTTCATGAAGCTGGCACGGCTTCGGGCTCGACAGAAGGCGCGGAGGGCTTATCTCAGCGAGAGTGCAGGCCACAGAAACCAGCGCCGACTCACAAGGAAGGAAGGGCCCTGGTTCAGCTCTGCCTTAGCAGCAATACACCTCCACAGTACTCTGGCAACCGGGAATGGGATCTGTTCAAATTTGCGTCACAAAGCCCCAGCACGAAACGTTCTCTCGGTTTCACTGAGCTTTTGACAGATTTATTCTTTTTAATCGTCATACATTTTCTACCCTTCTCGCTCTAATGTGACCTTCAGAAATAAAACAGGAATAGAAAGGTGGTATTTGGGTTATTTTTGAGACAGAAAATGTGGACCGAAATAAAACTGCCTAAAGCTGGAGAAAAAGACATGACTCCGTATCAAGTGACTCATGAACTTCCCACAGCGCAGAGAAGAGCAACTGAGTCGTATTTTTTTTAGTGTAGGAGTCGGATAAAGCCGTATAATAATACAGTATATCGCTCTAATGCATGAATGAGAGCAACAAAAGAGGATGTATATCAGATTAATCCGCTGTTGGTGTAGAAATTGGTATTTGGAAGGCTGGGAAAAGGATGACTGATTTCCGTAAATAAACAGATAACTGATAACTCTCAGATAACCCTCAACTCTCCTTCTACCTCTATCGCTCTCTTTCTCTTTCCCCTGGAGGTACCTTGTTTCATGTCTAAATTTGAAAACAACGCTTTTCGTCTAAAAAACGTTCCACGCAATCGTTTTTCAAAAGCCGTTAGTCCGCACCGAAATGTTTGAAATCGCTCGCGTCCTTTTTCCGGGCGCATGTTCAACGTATCACACTGTACTCAGGATGGTTCCACCTCAACAAAATCCTAAAGATCCATGAAGTTCCTGAGCAACATGGATTTGGACTGGAATGAACATCAAGTCCACTACAATGAATCAGGACCACAGCATTGAATCAGCTTTTAACTGCATACCTCAATAATGATGGACCTGTAATGAATGGACATTCGGTGTTGAGGATGAGGACGGGTTCGGTTTTGAGTCGTGGTTTCCCCCCGCCACAGTCGCCACTCTCTGTATGCGAACGTATGCACTCTGAATTGAATTGATGAAAAAGCGAATAATATGAAAGAAAGAAATGGAGAAGAGACGTAGGAGAGAGAGAGAGAGAGAGAGAGAGAGAGAGAGAGAGAGAGAGAGAGGAAAAAAAGAACAAGTAAACACGACGTGTTGCTTAGCTGTCACGCGGCCCAGCTGGTCTGAGTAAACAGTGAAATATTCGTACATGTCCTGAGAGAACGACAGTGAGTCAACAAATGGTGCAATCGACCATCAAGTGTTTGTATGTGTGAAAGATAGACGGAGGAAGAGAGAGCGAGAGAGCGAGAGAGCGATAGAGAGAGAGCGAGAGAGAGAGAGAGAAGTAAGAGAAGAGAGATCAGTGTGGACCATTACCTGAACATATATATATATATATATTTCATGTTTCAATGTTCATTGTGTATACTTGATTCTGATTGGCTAGAGGTTCAAGTGTGAGTTCAGCTTGTGAACAACCAATATAACATCCAGTTCTACTTCCATCCAGAGTCAGGCAGCTATCGTACTCATTTTCTATTGACCTCCTGAGAAATCCATGGAGGGTTTCTGCAAGTGGTGGAACTTCTATGGTGATTTTGATAAACGGGTCACGGCACCAGATGTTGAAGTGGAGAAGAAATAGGAGAAACAGCACCAGGAGCTAACTACATTAGCTTGATGATTAGTTCAGAAGCAGGACAAACACACTCTGTCTTTCTAATGGAGTTAAATGCATTTTGATGGCACTACTTTATCTCTGGGTGTCATTTGGAGCAGCAGAATTCCAGATCTAATGATTCGCATGATTCGCATATAAAATAAAATAAGAGTTTGGAGGGCTTACATCATTTTATTGCTTCACCTTGGGCCTTTATTCACTGGCACACCACACACGCAAACCAAAAACTAACCTACAAGACTGATACCGTTTTAATCAGCATTAAACATTCCAGCTCCAGATGCCTCCGATGTCTTATTTTTGCGTTCGTTGCTATTACCGTTTTCTCCACATGACGGCTCGATCGCACCAACCGATAAGAAGTGTCGGTTTTAGAAAAAGAGGTGTAAAGCAGTCCTTTCCTTTTCTCTCTTTTCCTGCTTCTCCGTGAGTGTTTATAGCAGGTAACTAGTCTTTCACCATGTTAGATCTGAAAAAAAAAAACGTTTCTTTCGCACGCAAAAACCATCCTGCAATAATAGCCTTTAAATTATTCATGGTCATGACTCACATGTACATCTCACCTCTTTTCATGGCCATAGCAGTGGAGACCCGCCCAATTGCGATGAAATGATAACGAACGTTTCTTCCTATTCGTATTCAGCGACATACAGAACAAGGGCAGTTTATTACATCGTGATCGTAAAAATAAATAAACTAATAATAAAAACAGCCCGGGGAGCACAAACCTGTTCCAGCATGTAGACCTTAAAAAATTCTGTGCACCATGACATCTCCAAGAAGAAAAGCTGGAGGTCATTATTAGAGCAAAACGTGGAATTGGAATGTTTAAAAATAAGCCTAATAATAGAGGCAGGTGTCCAGAAACCTTTGGCTGTAAACTGTGTATATAGTGTATTTTCGGGTTCCTTATTTTCAGTATTTCCTGAGGTTCTACCGCATGACGGCGAAGGATCCTTAGCGCAGATGAGCCATGATGTGACTTCTTTTATATATAATATTTTATTCTATTAGGATATATTAAAAAAAAAAATTGGTTGCGCCAAATGACAAGAGTTATAAATGTGCAAATATTACGGTAAAACAAAAAATATGCACAAATTAAAATAATATCAACCAAATGATAATCTGGCTTGTAATTTATGGAAAAAAATGACCAATTTTGTACATGAGCTAATAAACCGTTTAAAAGTCAGAAAAGGAATCAGATTTCTGATTATGACTCAGATAGGAATTTATGTAACACACTGTTAGCGTTAGCATCAGCTTAATCAAATGATAGTAACTAGGAAAATAAGCCCCAAAATATTAAAATCTGCTCACAATTACATCTTGTTTTACTGCCAGAAGAATGGTCGGGATGCTGGGATGCATCTTGAGTCGACCGTAATCTTGTACCGAGGTGGGTGTGCTAACCAGCTAACACGTTCTGCTTTTCATTACTTCCCTGTTTGCACGCTCGTTTTTGCAAGGCTATTTACGTCCGACGCAAGATCGCGACTGCGACTGCTGCGTTAAGGCCTTCCTGAGTAGTCAAATCAAATTCGGAGCTTAATTTGGAAACCCGACGTAACAAGTTTGCTGGAAATACGTAAATACCAATTTCATGTAATTACGTAATACGAAAAATTACCTCACGTCCGGTTTGGGCAAGGGATTCAGAGAATCGTGTTTTTGTTTGAAATTCGGTTTCGAGTGAAATCGGGATTTCAAAAACAGCCGTTCAAGTTGATGTCACATCTTTTGGAACGTAGTTCTACACTCACACCGCTATTTTACGTAGCGAACGTACAATATATGTCAAAAAAATCCAATATACAATACTTTTTTTGCAGGTTGATCTTTAAATGCTATTGGCCAAATTTTTGGGATTGGTGCTTGGCTTGGCCAAAGAATCTGAGAAAAATTGGTGAGGCAAAAAGGCTAGCATGGATTGTACAAAGTTTCTTAAAAAGTTATGAAGCTATATGGATTGACATAAGTGTCAATATGGAAGTAAAAAACGTATACAAAAATATATACGCTGCTGTTAATTTGTTATTGTTGTGATTGTTGCCTGGCTAGCAAAACATCCTGTAAAAAAAAAAGTTCAGAAAGCAGGAACGAGGACAAAAATCTTCGCATCTTCCGCTTGGTTTAATGTTTGATGCATCCTGTCAAAGGCATAAGCCTGGATGTAGTTTTGGCAGTCGGAGAGTTCGCAATCGGAAAAAGGTTTCAGCTCAACTGGCAGACAAGGCAGGTTTCATCCCATAGCTATCAGACAGTAGGACGAGCGTCTCTCGGGCTTTCAGCCTCATGGCCAGACAGGAGGTGGAAGTAAAGGAAAGGTGGGAGAGAAGGAGAGAGAGATAGAGAGAGGGAGAGAGGGAGGAACCGAGCCACTGTCTTTCAAGGTCACTGCAATCCCAATGCCAGGGCTACCCCCATGTTTATAGGATGTGGTGTGGGCTGTGCAGGAGTGTATGGGAATGGCTTATGAATGAGAGGCTTGGCTGTGAAAGAGAACGCTTTCGACTTGTTCAGGATGTGAACTTTAACCTCACCCAGACCGATTGCACTGTATCCTGCTGCTTCCTGGTGTTCTCTGGTATTCCCGGTTATTCTTGTAGAAAAATTTGAGCCTTACAGTATCATGTACCATGACTTGTCTTGCAAGGGGAACTGACATTTCTTCAAGAGTCTCGAGTGTATACGTGCGTCCTTGCTAGTACGATCGACTATTTCAGCTGTGTTCTTAAAGAGAAAGAGAAAGAATGAGTTGTCCGACCTCGAGTTTGTAGGTTTCACTCTCTAGACGCACAGACAAGCAAGTCGTCAACTGCTGCCACTTTCCTGCTAACGCCATTCGGTCTGTTTTCACGCCCCCACACCAAACACAAGCACCCGTCTTATTCTTGCCATATATACACACACACACGCACGCACACACACACACAACGCTCAAAGGAGAGAAAGATCTGTCCACAAAACCCAAGCAGATTACATACCAGCCTGGCTTTGCCTGGTTCCTCGGTCATCTGCTGCATTCCTTGGTGCTTGTGCTTCCCTTGTCCATTTTCAAAAAGGGAGTTATTAATACAAGCAGGCTGTTGAAACTGCCTGGTGAAACTCCCATCAATCAGAAGACACTCGCTGATAGAGTGTATGCTAGGAGACCTACTGATGTAAGCTAGTCACCAGAGAAAATACCCAGTCGTGACGCATATCCAGGAACAAAAATAGCACCGGGGCCCCTCGAGGGATTCTACAACAGGCTACGCTCGAAGATGCTTTCAGCGCTCAAGCAGCTCCTGTTTGCTCGCCTGAGTGAGCGTTTACATTTTTGTGACGCGAGACATGACCACAAATAGACGGGTCAAGAGAGCTAGGGAACCACGCGTAGACTGAATTTGTGTGTGTGTGTGAGTGTGGTCTGCACAAACGTGGCTTATCAGACCAAACTTTAGACCAAATCTGGCCTCCATACCTTTGACCTGGGGTTGTCCATGGCATGCCAAGCAGGGCATAACAACAAGGCAACACTTCCTCTTCCTCTGGCCTCCCTCGTTTATAGCTCTAGCACTAAAAATAC
Source organism: Silurus asotus (assembly GCA_024362625.1). NCBI lineage: Eukaryota > Metazoa > Chordata > Actinopteri > Siluriformes > Siluridae > Silurus > Silurus asotus. Next base: position 11,105,800 of record MU551526.1, read on the forward strand.
TCACCAGACGAATTCCTCTGCAGATGTGTTTTCTGTTCTCTATTCCTGGCTGGCTGGATGGATTCTTTGGGTTTATGATTTGTGGAGCACAGGTATATATTGTGGAGATGTGTAAAGGACTTTCGTTTACATTTGACGGACGCTGTTATCCAGTTAGTTATGGAGCGCATTTACAATTTGCAATTTTTCATTTACATTAGCGATATCTCGATCGTCCCATCCCATATATCGTGCAGAATCTTTTAAGACAACTTCATCAGCTTGTGATCACTCCACCACCCCCCCATCACGCACTACATGTTCGTTCCTGAGCCGTCAATTTGCACAGCTAAATATACATGACCTTGCCTGACCTCCAGAGTGGTTGCTGCGATCCCCTGCGGATCGCCAACAAAGAGAGTGCTGCAGAAAAATAGAAAGAAAGACAGAAAGAAAAAACAACAACCATTGGTTCTGATTCTCCAGGGCTCATGTTCTCTGTCTAAGCAAGTCTTACTGTAAACAACACTCTCTTGGGAAGGGACTGGAACAAAAAAACGTATGTGACGCCTACAGATGAGCACTATATGCTATTGTGGTAGAGGCGGATAGAAATGGGAATGGAAACACAATCTTTAGGAGGGGAAAAGAAGAAGGAGGAGAAGAAGATACCAAGTACCCAAAACATTTAAAACTGATTAGGGAACATGAGCGAAGGCAAGGTGTAAAAAAACAAAGGTATTTTCTCACACTATTTTAGAAGACAGGTTTCAGGACCATGGGGTGCCATTTGATTTGGTTCTGTTCCTAAATGATTAGGTTTGGGTTTCTTATTTCGTATTTAAAGCTCTCACGATTACGTTTACATTTATGGCATTTTGGCATAAGACTTACTTATCTGATTCATTTTCTCAACTGAACACTTTTGATCTTAAGGGCCTTGCTCAGGGCCCAGACGTGGCTGAATATGGATGGATTTGATCTCATGACCTTTGTAGCCACTTTGTGCTCCCCTGAGCATTTCAACAAAAGCAGCGCTCACACAATGGAAGAATAGAAACTCTTCGTATGCTATAACAGTACAGTTTTCCTTGAAGGGAACATGCTCAAACACTGTTCCATCGTGATGATGCTCCTGTACATAAAGATAGCTTCATGCAAACATGTAGAAGACCTTGAAAAGTCCTGCAAAGTTTCCTGTACTCCTTAAACTCTTCAAACCTCTCCTCAATTGAAACTGCAGCCTTCTTACCGTCTCCAACATCAATATCTGACCCCACTATAGCTCCAGCAATGATCAATGATCCTTTACTGCAACCTCCTCAAGATCCAGTTCCTGGAAGGGTAGAGCTTATTCCAACAGTAAAAATGGGAATACATCTAGAATGTTTTTATCTTCTTCAGAAAGTAATCTGAATCAAGGCCTTGGTCTCGATAAAAGATAAACGGTGAGAATATTCAGCAGGAACCAGCGTTCCTTCAGCAATAAGTCACCGTGTAACAGATCTATCGGCTCTTCGAGCAAACAGACCTTTCAGTGCATCTTTTACTTCATCAATATTTCATCCAGAGTATTGCTGGGAGCATGTTGAGGAGAAAAAAAAGTGATATCAAAAAGCGGTTTCATATGAATCCTGAATAATTCACCGCTTCTCAATAGCAAAGTAATTCCACCATGCTGACAAACACAGTGAGTGGAGGATCTCCATCATCGTTTCTTTATATATTCATTTATATATTCATTTCACAGAGGCGTATACGCTGAAATATTCTCTGAAATTGGAGATAATTGGAGATGGTTCCTCACCAACAGCCTAAAGATCTATGAGGTTCCTGAGCAACGTTGAGGATGGATTTGTCCGAAATCAAAATCCTCGTATATTTGAAAGCGTTACCAAATGTGCCACAGCAACATCTTAAAAACACCATATTTGCTGAAATTCACACAACGCCACTCATCAGAGCCCATGCCTTTGATGTTCGCCCCACGCACGTTCAAGGTCACACTTCCTGTGTTATCATGTTATCTCCTTTGCCGTGGTGACGGCGTACAAGCTATCGCGCATTTCCCGACGCAATTTAGCCTTACACATATCTGAATCTATCATCCTGAGAGAAAGACAACAATCAGATACTAGAACGAAAGTGCGATTTTAGCGATGAGTCTCACTTCCTGTTGCCATCCGATGGCAGCGTGAGCCTGTATTGTGTTCATGACTCCAGGCGTAAATATAAATGTAAAAAGTTCAGGCTACGGTGGAATGAAGCTTCACTTCTTTCCCTACTTTGATGTCATGAAACCTTCTGGAGAGGTGCTTTCCCTCTGGAAAGCAACTGTATCGCATTTCTTTTAACAGAGTCGAGACTATCTTGGTCAGGTACCAATGATCACTAAAGAATTTCCCATCAGTCCACGGACTCTCAAGTTGCCCCGGAGCACCTGTTACTTCACAAGCCAGGCAAAACACAGCGAAGCAGAACTACCCCATGAACCTCAACCTAGCCAACCCCCGGTATTTAGGGAATGACCCTATTTAACCTCCGAGCCAGCAATGAGAAACCGGGGGCTTCCCAAACTCGCCCCAGACACACACACATACACACAAGCACCCCCTGTTCCAGCAAATGCCCCACAAAAGCCTCCAGCCCTAAAGCATGTGAAGACTTGGGTGACTCCTACAGCAGCATAACAAACACTGCACTATGTTTCAGTGCAGACTTTCTTTTTTTTTTTTTTTTCATGAATCCCGCGTTTTATTTCGTGTCCTTAAACCGGATACGACGCTCTTCTGGATCACCCACAGCCATGTAATGATTTGGGAATTATTTGACAAAATATCCTTTCATTTCGATGCAGTCGATTGAAATTTTCCCTTCGCTTGAACCAGGAGACCCGAACCTGTCCCAGCATGGCTGTGCTCCTCTAAACAAAGCCAGAAGCTTTGATGTTCTGCTAGAGCTTTATTTAACACCTTTGGGAGCCTCCTCACTTCCTTACAAACACCAGGACCTGACTTTATCAACAACCTTGTGGCTGAATGAAATCTCCACAAAATCTAGTGGAACTTTTTCCCCAGAAGAGTTAAACCTTCTTATAAGAGCAAACGGCGATGCAACATGTCTCAAAAAACTTATGCTAATGTATTTTTGTAACAACAAAAACAAAAACATGATACACTGCAATACACACAGGACGTACGCTAAGCTATTCGAGTTCTGCTAAGCTATTCGAGTGCGTGTTCTCAGGGACACTTTCAGCCCCATGGACTTCCCCGCCATCCCAGGCACGCAGCTCTGGAAAGTTCCCTGAATAAACGGCTCATGTTCAAGTCAAGTCAAGTCAAGTGGCTTTTATTGTCATTTTTACTATACACAGTGGTACACAGTACACAGTAAAAACGAAACAGCGACAGGACGTACGCTAAGCTATTCGAGTTCTGCTAAGCTATTCGAGTGCGTGTTCTCAGGGACAATTTCAGCCCCATGGACTTCCCCGCCATCCCAGGCACGCAGCTCTGGAAAGTTCCCTGAATAAACGGCTCATGTTCTCTGAATGTTCTCTGAAAATACACAATGTTTTTCCGATGCGGCGAATAAGGACAAGTTAAATCGCATCGCTTTAACATTTGTCATTAAAGATGGCTTTCCAATCCGTCTGCCGTTCTCCTGAGGGTCGCAAATGATTCATATATCATGCCTGTCATTATCCTGTGATGCTAACATTAGCTAACTAGCAAAGTGGTGCAGTGGTGAACAGTAAAGGAGTAAAAGTAAATCAAAACGTGCGGAGGATCCGCTGTGGCGACCCCTAACGGGAGAAGCCGAAAGAAACTTACTTACTTACTTACTCAACTACATTTTGCGAAATCAGTCGCAAACACGCAGCAAGTGTGTATCCTTTTTTAAAAGGAATAAATGATGGAAGAAACTGCTGACTCGACCTCGCACCAACACCCGTGGACTTATTTACGACAATCTGTTGATGAAAGCAAGTTCTTCCCTGAATGACCCCAAAACAACCCCATCCCCAAACCCTGCCCAATTAGCAAACCATAATACTACGACTACTGAGCACAAAACAATTAACAACAATTTAAAACATTTATGAAACACGAAACACTAAAAAAAAATGACGATAACGATATACCTGCCTGACAAGATGTGTTTTCCAAACGAGATTTGAAAATAAAGACGTATCGTAGCTAAAGGCTCAAGTTCTTATTAGCGCATACGACGAAGCTCTAAGGGCGATGAGGACATCGATCTAAGAGTTTGAGAAGGAGTATATGTTAGGTCAGATAAATGTCCAGGCATGTTAAAAAACGCATTTATATAGTGACGTTGCCTTATAAACAAAAAGCAGGATTTGAAATGTTATGCGATGTTTAACAGGCAGCCACTGCAGCTGTTGAAGAACTCAACATAACGTGTGACTCGAAATGTACTATAAGGTTTGTTGAGCCCTTTTTCTATTCGTGCAACTTGGTGCTACGCCAAAGGGATTCTGGGAAGACAAATGACTCAGCGATGACTTTACCAATTACTCAGCTGACAGAGTCAGGCTTGGACAAGATCATAGGTTTGGATCTGGCAAGAACTCCTATGAACAGGTGAAAGATTATAAAAAAAAGGAATAAAATAAATAAATATATATATATAAGCCTTATTAGCAAAGCTTTGAACAGGCTATTAAGTGGCACATCTGATGTTCCATTACAGTTTAATTGATCCAGGCTGTAACCTCTCGGCCGCCGGATCTCCAAGCGAGTGCACGTGACCTTCTTTCACATTCCCATCTGCACCGCAGGCTGTCGCTCGCCATGAAATATGCATTGAATTATAAAACGCATTATGTAACGCATCCACCGGGGATGATGCAGGCATTTGTGCAACAGCTAATTAAACATGTTGTGGAAAGGAGTGGGCTGTTTTGGGGGGTTGTAGGTTGAGGAGGCAGTTGAGTGCTGTACTGCGCTCACCTGATGAGGGAATATCAGGACATGATTTTCAAAAGTATTGGGACAGCCGACTGCTTTTCTTTTTTTTCTTCACGATATAAGCTAACCCAAACCTGTTCCAACATGAAGGCAGCTCTAGGAACATTCGAGGTGGTTTTCAAAAATTTCTAGACAAACGGTGTTGTCCAACGTCTACGACAACGTCTCCAACATACGGCGAGTCGTTCCAGTTGTTTTGAGTGGAAGAGAGCGTGGAGAACATCACCAGCAAGATCCCGTTCGAAGGTTGCCAGTTTGTGGAGATCCACCACGAATCACAAAAAACGATCCGTACCGAATAGAATGAAATAGTAAAGCAGGGGCTTGAAGCAATTTTAGAAGCTGGAGAAAGAAGGACAAAAAAAAGAACTCTTGCTGTCTTACTGCTTTCATCAACGAGCTGCATCCCAGGCCTAATTTAAAATCGATTCGCCTCGGCTTTGCCGTGGTGTATTTACACTCTCTAGATGGCTGGAGCTGATAAAGTGTAATGACCGATTCTTCTCTCTTGAACTTGATCCAATTCAAACACAAAAACGGGTCCTTCGGGAGCGAAAGGGCTTCCCTCCGAATCCAGAGAAAACAATGCATTTCTCTCTCTTTCTCTCTCTCTCTCTCTCTCTCTCTTTCTCTCTCTCTCTCTCTCTCTCTCTCTCTTTGTAAACACCGGTTTGTTTATTTGTTGACTTATTTATTTCTTGTCTATTTGTCCTTTTTTGGTAGAACAGAAGGTGTGAAAGAAGGAAGTGTGAAATGAGAAAAAAAAAAAAGACCTGTGGAGATTTTTTGTTTTGGGTTTTAACCTCATCGAGAGCCGAAAGTTTGTGGAGACCGACCCTTACAATTTGTATGTACTTTTTCGAGCGTCCCATTTTTCACATTTAGGTGACGAGGCCAAGGGGTGGCGTTCCGATTCGTCTCAAAAAGGGCTTGAGCTCTAAAGCAGGCCACTCAATATCCAGATACATCCAGAAGATGGGAGGTGGATCTTCATGGAGCTGTCTTTGTGTGCCTCAAAATTTGTGGGAACAGTTTGGGGAAGAAGCACACAAGCCTGGAAAAAGGCAGGTGTCCCAATACTTTTGGCCTTATTGGATAAAGTGTCTCCCTTTGCCTCTCTCTATCTGTCTCTCAATCTGCCTCCATTGGTCTTTGTCTCTCTTACTTTTTCTCTTTCTGTCTTTTGCTACCTGTCTCTCTTGCTATCTCCCTGTCTTTCTGTCTCTCTATATCTGTCTTTCTCTCACTATCTGTCTGTGTCTCACTCCCTGTGTCTGTCTCTGTTTCTCTTTATCTCTCTCTGTTTGTATCTGCCCCTTACTATCTCTCTCTTTTTGTCTCATTCTGTGTCTCACTATCTGTCTCTATTTGTCTCTCACTATCTCTATTTGTCTCTTTCTCTCTCTCTCTCTCTCTCTCTCTCTCTCTCTCTCTCTCTCTCTCTCTCTCTGTCTCTATCTCTCATTATTCCTAAACGTCTCCAAAAACAAAAGAAAAGATCTGAGTCTCTCTTTTTGTCACATTTTGTTTTTTCTCTCTCTCTCTCTCTCTCTCTCTCTCTCTCTCTCTAATAACTGCTTATAAACGGCTCAGCAATGAATGACATGAAAACATCTGAACGTCTCTCTCTGTGTCTCTCTCTCGCCTATTCTCTTTTTCTCTGCATGTCTCACTCGCGCTCTCTTTTTTTTCCTCTCTTCCTGTCTGTTTCTCTCTCTCTCTCTTGCTCTCCTGCTTTACAAACAAACTTAACTCAAAGCCCTTCCACGAACCCTGAACTGCTCCATCTGAAGCATTTTCTCATTCCAGGAATTCGAGGGAGACGTTTCCTCCTCGCTCACGTGTCCGATCCCTGACCAGTTTCCCCCTTTTTTTTTTACGTTTTGATGCTGAGATGAGGACGAGTGCAGCAGACAGTGAGCAGATTGCGGGCAGAGGAACGGAGGTAAGTGTATGCAGTGTGGGCCGCTGGGAGCACTCGAGACCTGACGCTGGCACTTCACACTTCCTCAGCCCTCGCACTACTGTACGTGTGTGTGCGCGCGTGTGTGTGTGTGCATGAGCAAAAGCACCAGCAACACCTCTTCACGCTCGTCCTCGCCACATCGCACCACGTGCCTGAGGAGGGAAAGAGACGCCGCTGACATCACACCCTGCAGGTGGCAACCCTCTGTGGGAGCAAAGCGAGAGCAGAAAAACACCGCCTTCGAAATCGTGCGGCATTGAAAATCCTCTCTCGCATGCAAAGACGTGAGAACACGTGAAACGAGTTCACGTGAGAACGCGTTTCCTCTCGCCACTTTCGTGAGAACGTATCAATCACTTTCCCTCATCCTTTCCCGGGAATCGTGGAGGATTCGTGGACGGGAAGCTCTGAAGCAGACACGTGTCAGACAGACCCGAGCGCTTATCAAAGTCAAAAACGTGAGGGAAAAAAAATTGACGCGTGAGTGTGTATGTCAGAATAATACCACAGTTCCAAACGCTGCACCAGTTAAAGCTCTACAGTTACAATGGCATCCTTCCTTTTTGTGACGTTTTATCCAAAAAACAAGACTAATTCAATTCTATTCGTTTTTTCTCTCCCTCTCTCTATCTCTCTCTCTCCCTCTCTCTCTCTCTCTCTCTCTCTCTCTCTGACTAAAGTTCTGTCAATACTTGATCATCTATAGAAGAAAAGACAATCATATGAGTGAAGAGAAAGAGAGAAAACAGAAAAGAAGGGAAGGTGAGGAAAAAGAAAAGAGCGAGAAAAGAAAAGAATTGAGGAGAATGTGAAGGAAAGAAAAGAAGAGATGAGATGAGAAGGAAGGAGAATAGAAGGGGAGAGAGTAAAGAAAATGAAAGAAGAAAAAGACATGAAAAGAGGACAAATGAAAACATAGTATGAGAGGAGAGACAGAAAGAGAAGATGAGATAGAACAAAGAGAAGGAATTGAGAAGAAAGGAAAGTGAAAATAAAGAAGAGAGAAAATTGAAGATAAGAGATAAGAAGAAAAGTGGAGATGAGATGAAAAGAGAAAAGAGAAGAGAACAAAGAAATATAGGAAAGGGAAGTGAAAGTAATGAAAAGAAGTGACAAGATAAAATAAGAAGAGAAGACAAAAAAAGAAAGAAAAAAAGAACAGAAAGGAAAGTGAAAGAAAGAAGAGAAGAGAAGAGAAGAGACGGGAAGAAAATAGACGAGAAGAGAAGACAAGACAAGACAAGACAAGACAAAGGAAGAGAAGAGAATAGAAAAGAAAAGAAGAGAAGAGAAGAGAAGAAAAGTGAACAAAGGAAAAAAGAAAATAGAATTGAAAGCAATAAAAAGAAGTAAAGAGATCAAATAAGTAGAGAAGACAAAAGAAGAGAAAGAAAAGGAACGGAAAGTGAAAGTAAAGTAAAGTAAAGAAGAGAAGAGAAGAGAAAAGAAGAGAAGAGAAGAGAAGAGATGAAATGAGAAAAGCAGAGAAGGAAAGAGAAGAGATGAAACAAGAAGAGAAGAGAAGAAATGAAACGAGAAGAGAAGAGAAGAGATGAAACGAGGAGAGAAGAGATGAAACGAGGAGAGAAGAGAAGAGAAGAGAAAAGAAAAGAAAAGATGTTTTTTGCTCATATTAAATCTGTGAATGAAATAAGAAAGAAACGTCACTTTTCCGCGTAAAAACGTGGTGCTCAGGTTTTTATTACAAAGCGCCTCATGCTTCATGTTCTGAAAGAACAATGAGGGTTAATAAAATATGTGTGCCATAATTAAACCTCACCTCCCATTAATCCGAATAGTAAATTGTAGCAGGGCGAAGCCTCGGCGGGTCATTTTTCACCACAGTCCGTATCCGAGAGCTACTTTTAATAAAAAACATTCCCTACAAGAATACGGAGTATTTTTTTTTTTTCCCAAAGACGATTTTCCTTTTTCTTCTGTCAGAGGAAAAAACGGATTATAATTGCCTTTCTGTTTAATTAAAAGTAGCTCGTAACACCTCGGGCAAGGACACGCGAAGACTCTGCCATTTTCGGCGCTCGATTTCGACACGTTTTTTCAAAGCGGCATTGGACATGAATTTATCCGTGTATAGATCCAAAAAGCAGCTGTATGGAAATATATATTCAGGATATACACTCTACATTTTTTTAAGTAGCCATAAGGAACAAAACCAAAGCAGAGGTTGTAGCTTAGTGGTTTTGAATCTGAAGGTCATGAGTTCAAATCCCAGCCACAACAAGGAGCAACTGGGCAAGGCCCTTAACCCCATATCTGCTCAGTTGTATGAATAACATAAATATAATTGGCTCTGCCAAAAGTGTACATTTCTGTCAAACACCAGCAATCCGTAGCCTGTCAAAACGTGACCTTTCCGAAGTGTGTCAAAACGTGACCTTCCCGATCACTTGTCATCTTCCAGTGATGTTCAGTGATGTGAATTTGCCTCTGTGGCAGATTCTTCCGGTTTTACACGTAATTTCACACTCGATCTTTTGTCTTTTGGCACACTGACTTGTGGAGGTCGGTGCTTCCTGTGACTGTGCGTGCAGCCTCGTGCTGCCATCTGTTGGTGAAACTGGTCCCGAAACCTTTTGACATCACCCTGAATTACAGACCAGCCTGAGATGAAGCTGCCTACGAAACCCAAGTAAGCGGCGACATCGTTTCACGCGGAAAACGTTTTTCGCGACAAGGAGAAGCGGCTGCTTCGTTCATCCGCTCGCCGCAGCTGCTTCTCCACTCAACTACAGCCCCATCCACTCGCCCCAGCAACTGTTGCCACCGAGCCTACAAGCCGCCATCTGTTCTACCACTGAATGGAAAACGGGGGGGAGAAGAGAAAGAGGGTAATGACAGGAATTATGAGTAGAAAATGTCGGGTGAAGAACAAAAGAACGAACCCACTTTTCCACACAATTCTGGGCAAAAACATCAAATCGGCTCAAGGTTAGATGAGGACGCTCAGCCCACAACCCATGGATCAGAGGACGATAAGGAGGAAAGCCTGCGAGAAGTGTGGTCCAGAATAGTTTTGTGTTCCTGCACATGAATTTGCCCTCTTGCACATTCCAAATGCCTCTGAACAGGAAGCGTCCTAGTCTGCAGTGCAAAAAGTGTGTAAGTCATTTGCATGGTTCAAAGAAGAGGAAGCGAAAGCCGCTTGGTCCAGAAAGAGGGAGAAAGAGAGAGAGAGAGAGAGAGAGAGAGAGAGAGAGAGAGAGAGAGAGAGAGAGAAAAGGCAGGGCTTGAGTTTCTGTTCGGTCCGTGATGCCTCACCTTGCCTCGCTGCTTTCCATGTGTTTTGACTATAGATACATGCCACCCACTACAGCCCCTGCCCAAGAGGAAGCAGCAGCTCACAGAGCCTCGCTATTCACATTCAAATTAAGCTGTTATCAGGAAGCCAGAATTGCCAGAGAAAAAAAATGGACAAGAGATAGCAAGAATTACGTCCGTCAAAATGAACAAATCTTTTTTTTTTTTGAGTCATTTAGTTCATTTTCTTCCTTTAACCCTCGAATTATCTTCATATACGGGAATCACGTGATAAAAAAAGGAACGACTCGGACCAGAGGAATCATGAGATGAACTACTCATAGCGTCTATGGGAGTCATGTGATAAAAGTGCGAACGAACGAACGATTCGGACTGGAAGAGTCGAGAGGTAAACGACTCAGTTATGAAAAAATGAAAAGAATCATTCTTCGATTTGACTAATTTTTCTGAGTCGCATTAGACTCGTTCAAAAGGCACAACATACATAACAACGTACACAAAGTTTCAGTAGTTCCTGAGCTGCTGTTTCTTGTTCGGTGTCCCTCTCTATGATGATCCTTTGCTTCTATCGTCAGAACGTCCTACCAGTTTGGGAGATGTTCCTCAGTGTGTTTTAGGGAGATCAAGAAAATAAGACCTCCTGGAATTATAAATGCGCTACAATGGGTACAATCTAACAATCTTGCATACACTTCCAAGTTTAAGAAGTCTACAAGTCCAGAGGAAAGGTTCGGGGGTTTCCACGGACTCTCAAATTATTGTGAAAAGATCCGGACCGCTTTCGTTCTGGACCTCGTTTAGAAATCATCAACCACTAAGTTGTTGCGAAATGACCGATGTTCAGCATACGGCCACATTCCAAAAAACATACTGAAAATTTCACCAGTCTCCATGTTTGATCGGTATTATTGTTTTTAGTCTTCCGGCATTTCCAACACCGTTTTTTGGGATTTCCCGGATACCATTTTTCCCGAATCTCCATTCCGTGCATGCGCCTTTCCCAAGCTCTTAAAAAGATTCATATTTAACACCATTCAATTGGTTACACTGTATAGTGCAGCAAGATCTCATCTTACCTTTGTAATACATACGGCTACTGGGTGCACATGTGCGTGTTAGTTTGTGTTTGTGTGTATGGGGGGGACGGGGGATGTGTTCCATTGCCTAGAAAAAACACCTGCAAACACTCAACTGCTGTTGTTTAGCTGGAGACAAGCGAAGGTAAATTTAGCAGCGGTTATTATTTTTTTTTGTCTGGTTCTGCCACATGTGCCAGTCAGCATGAAATGTCGCTTTGTCAAAATCGAGCAATTTCCTACTTCAGCTGAGCCTCATATACTCAGATATACCAAATGCTAAAGTTCTAACCACCAGAATCATCTAATGGCTGGAGGACTTCACCTGACAGTCACATGATTTCCCACTTTCACCCAAAACTGCTTTTTTTTCATTCACCAATGACACATTGATGGTCTTTCCAGCTACACCTCAGTTTCACTTCCTCCATCTCCTCCCACTTGCGTTCGATTTTCACTCCACCTGATTCCATCAAGGACAAAGCCCGGTTTCCGAGATGGTTACCATAGCAACAGAAAATGCCTCGCTACTTCTGTCGGCTTTTTGTGTATTGTATGTGCTCTGGAAAAAAAAAGAAAAAAAAGAGAAAAATGGAAAATAAAGACAAGAACTGACAAAAAAAAGGTCCTGAATCCCTGAAACGGCCGCATTCAAGTCAAGTCAAGTGGCTTTTCTTGTCATTTCAAACCAGCTGGTATCGGTGATTGGATCGGATCTCGTTTTTTTTTTTTTTTATCTCGATCATCAAAATGAGCAAATCCTTCATAGCGTCTATGGGACTCGGACTAGAAGAGTTGAGAGGAGAACTATTCGAATCACTCAAAGTGAACGGATCACTCTTTGAGATGACTCGTTCTTCTGAGCCACATTAAAGACTTGTTCAAAATGAATCACTATCTATCTAAACACTAAACCTGCTCCACTGAACCTGAACCTGCTCCATCTTGCTGACGCCAGATCCACGAGGAACGCTATACTGGCAAAAATATTAGAACGCCTGACTTCTCCAGTCGCACGAACTTGGAGGCATCAAAAATGTTTCCCTATTACTTGACCTGGGAGATGTTCTAGCATGACCGTTCCATGGGTCACATGGGTTGAATGGGTGTGGAAGATCTTAAATGGCCTGCTGTAGAGCTCAAACCCTATTCAACACCATAGGGATGAATTGGAATGGCACCCCAGGCCCCCCCTCAGTACCTGACTTGATGTCTCAAATCGAGTGGAACATCTTCTCAGAAGAGTCGGCGTTATTATACCAGGTTATTATCAAGTATTGTATTAACCTGCATAACTAGCTAGCTAACTAACTAGCTAACTTCTCATTACAACCAGTTCTCCTTCGAAAACACAGCACTAGGGGAGGAAAAAAATACGTTTTCCCTCTTTCTTAGTGAAAGAGTGATTCACTGTACTTCCTGTAAGAAAAATCCAAAGGTTTCTAAACATGCTAAGATTCAGTGAGACATGCTAAGAATTCAGACTTCCTGTCAGTCAATATGAGTAGCAATAATACTGATAAAAACAAAAAAGAATTAATGAGCTCAAAGGATTGGTGAGCATTTTTTATGGCCTCAAGTCTCTCTCACACACACACACACACACACACACACACACACTCATATGCTACACACACTTCTGCACCTCTGCTAATTCCACAGTTGTGTGTAGTTTAAACATGCAAAATAAATCACCATATGTGTATGTATACATATCAGAAAAACATGGCAACCCCCTCCCTCACACAAACACATACACAAAGACACACACATCATCTATATCTTTTTTTTTTCCACACTCGCAGCTGTGTACGCGGAGTCACTCGTACCCTAAGGCCCTGATAGCTATCAACACTTTGCATGTCTATTTCTGTACGCGGCTACACTGCAAGCCTTTATTCAAAAACGCACCGCGGCTCGGGGGCCGCGATCGCGTGCATCTCCGCGACAGTGGAAAAAAAAAACACAAAAAAAGAAAGAAAAGGCACGACTGTGTGACACGAGCCACCGAGTCGAACGCACCAGCACGGCGTTCAAGATGTTGTAAAGGAAAGGCATTGCTCTTCTGAATAACGTGTGGAGGAAAAAAAAACAAAAAACGCTTTGATTCTCCGCATCGTTTGCGGTAAATATCGCAACGCATTTCGATGGTCAGTGCATTTTCCCGCCATCGAGTCAAGTTGAGAAGCTTTTATTGTCATTTGTCATTTGAGATGAAACAACGTTTCTCCAGAACCCTGGTGCTACATATAACAACACAAAGCTACATAACAGAAACACACAAACATCAAGTGCATGGTCAAGTGCAACACAAAACAGTGTAGGACAAATACACAAAACACAGAACAGCACCGCCAGTAAACCTGCTGTATATTAAATAATGCAGTGTGTAAAAGGGAACCGAGTGCAGGGGTGTACCTTGTAATCGAACAAAATGTAAACAAAAGGGTTTGTGCGTGAAACGACAATAGCGATGAAGTCGTTCATCACTATTACTTGTTGGATGTGCAAGTTTATGCGAATCCGTTGTGCTGTTTTGCGGTGAAAGAGTTCCCCAAAGCCTGTGGTGTGTGTGTGTGTGTGTGTGTGTGTGTATGTGTGTGTAGTATAACGACCAGGAAACCCAAGAATGTATGGGTATGAGGTATCTGTAAAAGACGATGTTATCTTCAGGGGTAAAAATAAACAAAACAAAAACACCTCACGCTGTATAGAGAAGTCAGACGTTACCTTTGGCTTCTTGTCCCGGAGTTGTCTCGCAAGTTAAGCCAGGCAAACACGCTCCTAACACACCCTGTTTCCAAGACAGAGCAGGAGAGGGAGTGTTAAACAAATAAACACACGTGTGTGTGTGTGTATATATATGAACAACACAACACCTCGTCTCTATGGTATGTTATAGTATGTAGTTAAAGGTCTCCTAAAGTCCTGAGAACTTCCATACCCTCGTTCCTCTACGCACGGCTCACACCTCTCTTCAGCATCAACACCTGATCATCAGCCCTCCTTTACTTTCTCTTTTTCCCTACCTGACGCCTGCCGCTCACGTCCTCCGGGGTCCTCCAGGAAGTCCGAGACGACGAGCTCGCTCGAGCCAAAGTCCGTGTCACGAGCGGTAAAATCCAGTGCATGAAGATGTTTATTTTTTTTTCACACCTACTTTACACAGCCCTCCATTCTATCACCACGGTCTGTCTATCTGTCTGTTCTCGCACCTTCTTTTTTTTCTCTTTTTCTTTTTTTAGTCGTGGCTTGGAGGAAGAAGAAGAGGAGGGGAGAGACTGGTTAAGGCATTGTTGAGTCCTTTTTTTTCTGTTTTCGTACAAATCCAAAACAGGAGATTAGATAGATAGATAGATAGATAGATAGATAGATAGATAGATAGATAGATAGATAGATAGATAGAAGGGGTGGGGGAGGGGAGGGGGTTGCTCAGAACGCACGGAAAGGCAGAGACAGGCGGCGGACGCCGGTAATAATGGAGCGCTAAGGTAGGTTTCAGAGTGGTGTAGAAAGTGGAAAAAATGGAAGAGCGGCAGAGAAAGAGAGAGAGAGAGAGAGAGAAAGAGAGAGAGAGGTAGGTATTGAGAGAAAGACTACCTTATTTTCAAACAGGAAGAAGGGGAGGCCACGAGTGTTTCCTGTGGTGCAGATGAGGTGAACAAAGACGTCATAAGACGTTCATGTTTTTAAGGTGTTAAAGCTGATGATGGACATATATATATATTTATATATATAATATTTTCCTTTCACTTGAACTTGGAGACTCAAATCTGCTCCAGCTTTACAATTGAAGATCTGCTTTCCATGTGTTGGATCTATATGGTTGAAGAACTTGAGTGGCCTCCTGGAAAGCCCAAACCCTATTAAAAAACCTTTGGGTAGATGGAACACCACCCCAAAGCCTCCTCACCTACATCAATACTTGACTTTCCTAACGCCCTCAAGGTTCAATAAAATCTCACAAATCTCCACAAAATCTAGTGGAACATCCACCCAGAAGAGTGGAGCTCATCATAATGGCAAAAAAACCCACCACAGACTGGAATGGAATGTTCCAAAAGCATGTACTATACAAACGTTTTATTGTATATATTTGTTTACATGCATTCTTTAATATACGAATTTAAGAAAGAAAGGGAATACAGTTACAGTGAATTCGTGTCATGTTTACCAAACGTCTTCCAAATCCAAAGAAGCGCCACACGGTTTAGCAAAGTTAACCACAACTGGTGCAGCACGCCGCTGCTCTCGGGTCTGCTTTCGCTCCACTCTTGCTGCAGAGGGAGGATGAGGTATATAGAAATCAGGCGTCAAAAAAAAAAAAAAAACAAGTGACAAGAGGCCGAGTGCGACATGCAGCGAATGCAATGCAAATACGCGAAGCGTTACTAGGCTGCGCTGCAAACATGCCTGCAAACATGGTGTGTATCGAGGCTGAACATGACTTATGACATGTCTGTACAGAGTTCTACACTGATTTACAGGCAGGAATATTGTCCCAATGGGTCACAGCTATTGTCCATCCGAGAACACAGGAGCATTAGGAGGAGCAATTTGAGGAGAAATTTGATCAGGAGACATATTTTAATGCAGTGTTTTGTTTTTGTTTTTTTGTTTTTACAGGCAAATGACTCGAATAATGTACCAGACACTTTAATACTTAGATTTTTCCCCACTGAAAAATGCACACATTTACAAAGATGAGTAAATGTTGTAAAACTGTTATTTATATATATATATATATATATATATACCCCGTCTCTCTCTTTTTTAACAGTCACTAAACCTTAACCCTAAACAACCCTAACACTATCCCTTAACCCCCTAAACCTTAATACTTAACCTTAACTCTTAACCAGAACCCTTACTATAATCCTAACTCTAATCCCTAATGCATAACTTTAACCCTAATCCTTAACTCTAATCCCTAACCATAAACCTCTATCCTTAACCTTAACTCTAATCCCTAAACTTAAACCCTAACACTAATCCTTAACTCTAATCACTAACCCTTAACCCCAATCCCTAACCTTAAACCCTAACCCTAATCCTTAACCCTTAACCTTAACTCTAATCTCTAACTTTAACCCTAACTCCTAACCCTTAACCTTTAACATTAAACCTTAACCCTAATACTTAAACCTACCCTTCAAACTTTTCCCTTAAGCTTAAACCTCAACCTTAACCCTAACCGTTAACCTGTAACCCTACCACCTACAGTATTTGCATTGCACTATCAAACCAACTCCTTAACCCTAACACTTAAACCTAATCCTTAAATTTAGCCCTCAACCTTTATCCTTAACCTTAACCCTAGACGTTAACCCTCAACTCTTAAACCTACCACCTACACTCTTTGCATTGCACTATAAACCCTAACCCTTAAACCAAACCCTAACCTTAACCCTAAACCTTAAACCTAACCCTTAACCTAACCCTAAACCTAACCCTCAAACCTAAACCTAATCCTTAAACCAAACCCTAAACTTAACCCTTAACCTTAAACCTAACCCTAACCCTTAAACCTAACCATAACCTTAACCCTTAACCTAACCCTTAAACCTAAACCTAATCCTTAACCCTAACCCTTAAACTTAGCCCTCAACCTTAATCCTTAACCCTAGACGTTAACCCTTAACTCTTAAACCTACCACCTACCCTCTTTGCATTGCACTATAAAAGCCTTACCCTTACCCCTTAACCCTAACCCTTAACCTTAAACCTAACCCTTAAACTTAAAACCTAACCCTTAAACCAAACCCTAACCTTAACCCTCAACCTTAAACCTAACCCTTAACCTAACCCTAAACCTAACCCTCAAACCTAAACCTAATCCTTAAACCAAACCCTAAACTTAACCCTTAACCTTAAACCTAACCCTAACCCTTAAACCTAACTATAACCTTAACCCCTTAACCTAACCCTAACCCTTAACCTTATACCTAACCCTTAAACCTAAACCTAATCATTAACCCTAACCCTTAATCTTAAACCTTAACCTTAAACCTAACCGTTAACCTTGAACCTAACCCCTAACCCTAACCCTTAACCCTAACCCTTAACCCTAAACCTAACCCTTAAACCCTAACCCTTAAACCTAATCCTAAGCTTAACCCTTAACCCTAATCCTAACCCTTAAACCTAAACCCTAACTCTTAACCTTAACTCTTAAAATTAACCCTTAACCTCATGCTTGTGGATTTAATTGACCGTATATAAAGACAAGGCCAAGACATGCTCCTTTCAGAAGAACTCAAAACCTTGCCCATGGTTCATATGTGGGATCTGTAAAGTTCTGCTGAAGAAGGTACATGGGCTTGTATTATTTTAGACAATGTTCCCTTTGTTTACTGAGAAATCTGTTCCTGGTCTCATCTATGGTCACATGCTGTAGTGTGTAGTGAGTGAAAGAATAAGGGCGTGAGTACGGGCCGTGGAAACGAGGTTTCTGCTGCAGGGAAAAACTCCATCCAAGAAGAAAACGTCAAGACGTAAGTCAGAAACCAAACCTTAACCAGCCTCGATTTTTTTAAAATAAATTAGGACAAGCATAGCGCGTCTATTTCAGCTCACATCTAGCTAGCGTGTGGTTATAGGAAAATAATCCACAGCGTGATACGACCCGAATATCAGGAAAAGCGACCTGGTATCTACCGGACCCGATGTCCCGTGTGCACGAAGAAGCCGCAACAACACAAGCGTCATTGTTCAGAACTTCACCTGCATAGCTTACGGACATCTCAAAGGATTAAACGTGTGACATTCGTCTCCGTCTGTCAGGTTTCCTGTGAAACGTTAAAAAAGGTCCACGAACGGCGACGTTAAACACGCGGGTTCTCTGTAAAACATTCAGCTGTAGTGTTGATTGTTATCATGATCCACAACATCCAGAACAAATTCTCGAAACCTAACCAGCTTCAGGAGGAACCCTGAAGGGAGCTCCTCTTTCTGAAGAACCTTCTCATCATCTCCAAAAAAAAACAAAAAACAACCTGAATAAAATAAATGGTTCTAATCAACCTCGGAGCACTCTTACATCCAAGATTTCTTTGGGTAGATGTTCTACATGCAATCGCTGTCGGAACCGTGAGAAGAAGACTGTCATCCAGACGCTGAGAACTTTGAAACACATGATGGAATGAACGTCAAAGCTAGGTTCTGAAGCGGGTGTGTTCCAATTCATCCTGAAGGTGTTTGAGAACTTCGAAAGCAGGAGACATGATCAGTTCTGGGTGGTGGTGATAATTTGGGTTGTATTGGTGCCAATCGCTACCATGAAGTACAATTCGAACTGTTGGAACGTGACTTCCAACATGAAAAACCACAAAAACACACCGTGACCCAGATCACAAATCGTCACAAACTGGTTTACGCATCGCGAGGGCGAGCTCTGAACTTTGGTATGTAGCCGAACCAGAGATTCGAGAGGCATCGCAGACGAGAAGCTGCCACGCTTCGAGCGATCACGACAAGCATTCACGAGCATCGAAGAAACGTTTTCCGAAAACCAGAACATGCCACAGAATAAGGCATGGAACATACGGGTCATATAACGAGGCACAGAACCCGGGCATGAAACATGGCATACAATAGGGTGAAGAACGTGGACCAGAAGAAGGTTGATGCATTCAAGCAAAAAATCTTAGTGGTTGAAGCTCTGGATTACTGATCAGAAGGTCATGGGTTCAAGCCCTGGGATCACCAGGCTGCCACTCTTGGGCTTTTAACCATCTGTGGTACAGGGGGCGCTATACCATGTTTGACCACAGCTTCTAAAAAACTTGGGATATGTGAAGATAAATATTTCTCAGTGCTGTATGTGACAAAGAAAATCTCTTCTTCTTTATCTTCTAAGCCCCAAAACACACCAGCAATCTTTTCTTTCAGGAACTCGAGTGGACTTAAGTGCCAACGACAGCCGCACTCGAAGAGTCCCCTTAGAGTGTCCCCTCCTCCCCCTTTCTCACTGACGGAGAACACGTCATGGAACATTCCCGGAACGAGCCAGCGTCCCACCCACTTCAACCCGGGCGCGCGCGCGCGCGCACACACTCACTCACTCACTCACACACACACACGCATTGCCACGCACCTGACAACAACACTGTGTCGTCCAGGACACCTTTATTTGAGTGCACGATAGTTAAATGATCAATTAATTAACTAACCAATCAATAAATTAATTAGGAGTAACACACACACACACACACAAACAAAATCCCTGACCCGAGTGCACGCGCTCTCCGGTTCGTTCAGCCTCTCCCTCTGCCTCGCGCACATTCCACGGGATATTACGCAGCATTCCCGCTATCGGGGCGCGCGCGCGCGCGCGCTCCCACTCCGCTCGCGGGCGCACCGGGTGGGTATTCCCCCGGATAGACTTATTGGATGCGCAAAAGTCCGCGCTCGCGAGTGCAAAGATCTGCATTCTATACATTATCTTTTGCATCATTATCATCATAATCAGAACCACAATCATCATCATCATCATCATAATGATGATGATGATCATCAGCAGAGAGCTCGCGCTCTAGGTACTCAGGTGTGCACTCACCGTGATTCTCTTCAAGATCTTCTTCTCCTTCCTTCTGGAGCGTCCAGGAACATCCCGAGGAAATGTCAGTCGTCCTGGCTGAGGAACAGGAGGTTGGGATGATGGTGGGAATAAGACGGACGCGAATGGAAAACAAACAAACAAACAAACAAAAAAAAAGGAAAGTCAGGTGATGCACGGAATAAAGACGTGTTGAGAGTAAACAGTCCGGTGTTTGGTGTTCTTCTGCTTCCTGCTCGTGGAGAAGAAACCTGAACGAAGAGGAGGAACTCGGGGTTATTCCTAGCACCGCTTCCCAGAATAGAAAAAAAAGGCTACGGGAAAGAAAGAAAAAAGAGAAAGAAAGAAAGAAAGAGGGAGGGATGAAGCGCAGAATAAAAGCGACAGCGTTAAGGTGTTGAGCGCGCGTGCGTCAGCCTGTGGGAGCGCGCGTGCGTGCGTGCGTGCGTGCGTGTGTGTGTGTGTGTGTGTGTGTTTGGCCCGTGACGTCATCGGATCCCCCAGCGCGCGTCTGTCCCAGAGTGCAAAAGAGGCGAAACCTGCCCCGTCTACCAGATCCGCAGCGTCTACCAGATCTGCACACGGTTCTTCTTCTGTTACTGTACTACCAGATCTGTAGCACGCATGCGCACGAAGCGTCACAGCGTTATGACGTACAAATACTGTACACGCAGGACATTGTTTCAAACTTCCAAAGAAGGTTGTTGCTGTTGGGAGGATGGAGAAAAAACTGAGAGAAAGAATTGTGGTGAAAATCAGGCAGCGATGCAGATTGGGTAACTTCATGTGGTAGTTCTGCTATAAACTTTATGAGTAAGAACAATAACACATGACCATGACATCATTCAAATAGTCGATTATATGGCCAGAAGTGTGTGGACATCTGGGAAGATGTTCCACTAGATTTTGTGGAAGTTTGTGAGATTTCATTCAGCCACAAGGGTGTTGGTGAGGAGGTGAAGAGGCTTGGGGTGGTGTTTCAATTCATCCCAAAGGTCTTCTTCAGGGTTGGAGCTCTATAGCTTGCCACCTAAGATCTTCCACCATATTCAACCCATGTAAAGTAGATTTCATGGAGCTTTATCTTTAGCTCTTCACATTTCTCTCAGTTCTGTCTCATCTCTTTTCTATCTCTCCCCTCTCTAGAACTCTTCACCTCTCTCTTTCTTTCTCCAGCCCTTCTCCTTCTCTGTCTTTTTTTTTTTTAGCTCTTTTCCTCTTTCTTTGACACTCTCGGACTTTCTCTCCTGTTATCTTTCTCTCCATTTTCTCTATCTCTTTTCAGTGTTCTCTTATGGATTTCGGTTTTCTTTCTTTTTCCATTTTCTCCATTTCTTTTCAGTTTTCTCGAGGTTTCTCAGGGACTCCGGTTTTCTTTCTCTCCAATTTCTCCATCTCTTTTAAGTTTTCTCAGTGTTTCTCAGGGATTTTGGTTTTCTTTCTCTCCATTTTCTCCATCTCTTTTTAGTTTTCTCAGGGTTTTTTCAGAATTTTCAAAGACACAGAAACCCCCAATTCTGAGTTTCTGTCCAGCTCAATGCACATATATTAGAAATCTTCTCCGCAGCAGAACCTATGGTGGATTACTCAGCGGTATAAACACCACGGTTTTTATTCCCACACCCAGTTTTGTCTTTTTTTTCTCATTCCGCCTTCAATTACAACACCATTGTAGAGCCCTTGGGCTTGTTCTTTGCTAAACGATACACCCGGCGTAGCCACGTCATGCTCTGGAATCCCGTCTTCTCTCACTTCGCTCTGCTGCCAGGAAATTACATAAGAACAGGTTTCTCCTGACAAAAGGTCAATCCTGACTGGGATTATAAAGCAGGTTGCTAATGGGCCATGGCTGTAAAACCTCACCCGGGGAAAAAAAAAAAAAGATTGTGTTTTATCTTCTGTACCTCCTCATAAAGGATGGCTTCATAAGCTCAAGAGGACAGAGGGAAAGTATGGGACATGTAGACATGTGTCCAATGTTCATATGGAAACTCTGTGGTCTGTAAACAATGTATGTGTTTGTATTTATTTTCGTTTTAGGCTACAAATTCTATGAATCTTTATAGTCCTGAAGGAATGTTTATATAGGGACTATAATTATCACCATTTTGCCCCTTTTGCTCCCCCCACAACATCTTGAAGCAATTACCTCTTGTGGCTGGATAGCGGCACTACAACTTATGTCCAAAAGTACTGTTCCATATGTTCTTCTTTGTTCTTCTTCCCAGTGCACAAAGACAGATCCTTGAAGAGATGCTTTTCATGGATTGGATGTGTGTGGAAGAGCTTCCCCACTTCCTCACGTCCTTAAGGCTGAATGAAATCTCCACAAAATATATCAGACCATCTTCCCAGAAGAATGAAGCTTATTATAAAGGCGAATGAAGACTGTGGACGGGATGTTTAAAAAGAAGGACATGGTGATGGCAGGGTGTTCACAAATTTGTAGCGTTTGACCTGAGGAAATGTATTAATTTGTGTATTTGTCACCAGAATTCAGCCTTTGTGCATTTGTCGATGGCTTCATATGATGATCTTATTTGTTTCAGCAGGAGCTCCAGGTTCAGAGGTGTTTTCTCAGCCATGAGTAAGATCTTAGAGATATTAATCATCATATAAAGTATTGTAAGTATAATGATATTTTTTATATATATAATACGTTATTGTGATTTTAATAAACTTTTCTCCTGCAGCAGAGGTAGCTCTTGGTCTTTCGTTCCTGGAACGGTCCTCATGAAATCCTGTTTCATCAAAGCATCATGGTTTTGAAGACTGCAATTGGAGATACACTTAAAGTTCTCTCTTTTTTTTTTAATAAAATACATTATTTTATTATTTTTATTGTGTGAATATATGTATTATATTTTATTTTATTTTAATATTTTATTTATTTAGTTTTATTGAATTTAGTTAGTTTACATTTTTAGCGGTTTTAGTTACCATGGAAACAGACACGTCACTGCTGCGGGCGGAGGAGGGGGAGGAGCTCTATAACCTGCTGCAGGTATTTCATTTCAACTAATTAAATTCATAACTTTAATAAGCCCCGCCCACTACAGCTAATTAATCACCTGTTCATTACATTCATGATAATACACACACACACACCTCTCTCACTCAATCACACACACACACCTCTCTCACTCAATCACACACACACACCTCTCTCACTCAATCACACACACACACCTCTCTCACTCAATCACACACACACACCTCTCTCACTCAATCACACACACACACCTCTCTCACTCAATCACACACACACACCTCTCTCACTCAATCACACACACACACCCAAACAACGGCGGGAGGTGAACAGGAGCTGTTTTATATAAATAAATATATATATTTATTTATTATTTTATATATACATATATATATATATATATATTTATATAAAAAAAGAACATCATGGCGCTCATTCCTTCTCAGATCCTCAGAGTGGCCATTCTAATG
The DNA here is from genome assembly GCA_024362625.1 of Silurus asotus. NCBI lineage: Eukaryota > Metazoa > Chordata > Actinopteri > Siluriformes > Siluridae > Silurus > Silurus asotus. The sequence goes on from MU551526.1 coordinate 11,129,113, forward strand.
TCCTACTTCTCCATCATCTGCAATTACAAAGCCATAGACATGCCCGCACATCAGACCTACGGAGGGAGCTGGAAGTTTCTGACTTTCATAAATTTGGTAAGTTTTCCTCCTAAAAAAAAAAAAGAACAAAAGAAAGAAATGTAGATGCAGGCCGGGAGAACCAGTCTGCGTGTCCTTGAGTGTGTGTGTTTGTGGTTTTCCCTGAGTGTGCAGAACCTAGATTTTAATCCGTAGATCAGGGTGCAGAGAGGTCTCATCATCATCATCATCATCATCAATAATAACTGCACTATAATTAAAAATCTGAGTCGCGCCTGCTTGCGTTCTGCGCATGCGCAAAAGCGAGCGGCTGGTTATACGTGCTCGCTCATGACTCATGTTTTCCACATAAACTGCTCGGGTTTTTCGTATTAGTGTGTTGATTTAATAGAAATCACACGTGGGGCGATACTAAGGTCGTCTTTTAATGCTTCTTGGAGAGAAAACTCGCTCGTTTTATCAACAACAAGACGTATAGAGAAGCCAGGTAGCGTCTACGCGTGCGCAGACTGTTACAAGCTTCATCTCTTTCCATATGATGGGCTTAAAAAATATTAAAAATAAATACTGCAATTCCTTATATGCATTTTTTCATTCTTATATATAGGTTGTTTTTTTCATGATTGAAAGTGAATAATTTATTTCTCAGCTTGAGGTATCTCTTTGGTGCAAACACCTCAAGACCTCTAGTTTGGGTTTAGCTTGGTGCAATGAAGGAAAAATCTAAAATCTTTTTTCTTTTTTCCAAAGAATCGGTCTGCACTTAATGCACATGTTATCAGTATTAACATCACTGTGTAGTAAGTAAAATAAAATAAAATGCAATTTTCTCTTCTGCTTCTGTGTGTAAAGGAGTTTTTCACGAGGACAGCACATTTGATTACTTGCACCTAGTACAATAAATAATCTTTCTTGCTTTGCGGTCCTCACATGGCATTGTGCTAATCTGATTAGCACAATCAGCAAATGGGGTGCACTTGCCACCCCAGCACTGGTATAAAATATATAAATGTAATTACTTTCCCCAAGCGAATTTAAAGCAGCAGCACTTCCATGTGGTGACATAAACAAAAACATATACCTATAAATAATGGCAAAAAATCCCATCTTTCTATTAGTCCGAACAAACGACTAGTATGAACTGATTCGTTTTAGTGAATCAAACCCATTTAATGCAACCGATTAAACAAAAACCATGCAAGGATGCTTGCTTAAGTGTTGCCACCCCTAATAATTCTCATGCCACCCCATAAACTGCCAGCCCATAAATAATTTTCTAAATCTGCCCCTGGTGCTAAAACAATAAAAAGTCTAAATGCTTAATCCTAGACATTGTGGCTTAAGACGATGGACCTCAAGATTGTGTGGTCACCAACACCACCAAGCTGTTTGAGTTGAGCTGAGTTGTATAAATTGTATGAGGCTTTCGAGAAGGGCATCTGCCGAATGGCGTAAATGTAAATGCTAAATGTAAATGAAACTCAAAGTAGTTGCTGAACTCGTATAGTCATGTAGCTTCATCTAACTTACAATAAATGTGTAGGAAAACATGGTGCCCTCCATTCCTGAATGGAGCATTTTATTGCTAACTGGAGTTTCATAAGAAGAAAGTGGCTAATCTTAGCAAGATTTGTCCATTGTGTTTTGCTAAGGCCATACACATTAGCCAGCTAAATTTGTTTTGTGCCACTGTTTTGTTAACTCATGTTGTTTTGACCATGCTAGGTCAAACGCAACCTGTGGAAGAAAATAAGATGTTGTCAACTTTTTTTTCAGTAGACACTAGGAACAGAGTGCTAATTGGTGCTAATTCTTTGGTGCTGATTTTACTGTCAGCAAACCTATTAGGGTTGTAAATCTTTTTACATTCAAATCCTTTTACCACATTTACATCCTAATTTGCTGGGTACTGAAACACTCTATGGCCAAACGTTTATGGATGCCCGTTTTGCTTTTTGAACATTCCATAGCACCTTTAGCCCCCATTTGCCGTTCTGATAACCTCCACTCTTCTGAGGAGATTTTGTGGAGATTTGTGGTCATTCATCCACAATGGTGTGAGTGAAGTCATGTACTGAAATAGATGAGGTGGTGAGGAGGTCTGGAGTGGCATTTAATTCATCCCTAAGGGTTTTGAGCTCTATAGCAGGCCATCCAAGTTCTTCCACCATATCCAACCCATGTAAAGCAGATCTTCATGGAGTTGAAATTGTGGGTAAGGTTTAAGGTCTCCTAGTTCAAATGAAGACGAAATGTCCTTCTAGGAATAAAGGGTCTTTCAATATAATTGTAAGTACAAAATAAGTCACCCATCATGGACAAAACAAAGTTGGCAGCTGTGCTAGCATTAGTATTAGCATTAGCATTCTCCGTCTCCATTTCTCCAGGTCATCCAAGCAGTGTTCTTCGGAGTGTGCGTCCTGACAGACATTTCCAGCCTCTTGATGAAGGGCACGGCCAATGTGGAGCAAGAGAGGCAACTCCGGAAGCTGATCAGTCTAAGGGACTGGATGATGGCCGTGCTAGCTTTTCCTGTAGGAGTGGTGAGTAGTGTAGCTCCATTAATGTTTGTGTTTATATGTCTGTTAAGATATCTACAGAGATGCCAATCATGAGCAATCGTGCTATGAACTTTGAGTTTTTCAACGTTTACATAAACAGCAATTTGAGCTACATTATCTCTTCTGTTGGATCGGATCAGACACTGGTCAGCCTTGGCTTCTTACGTTCAGCAATGAGCCTTGCCCATCCATGACCCCATCGTCGATTCACCACTGTTCCTTCATTGGACCACTTTTGATAGATACTGACCAATGCAGACCGGTAACCCCCCACAAGAGCTGCAGCTTTGGAGAGGCTCTGAAACAGTCGTCTAGCCAACACAATTTTAAGGACAAACTATTTACTTGCTTCCCAATTTATCCCCCTACTAACAGGTACCATGATGAAAAGATAAACAGTGTTATTCACTTCACAGCTCATAATGTTATATCTGATCCACATGCCATTGAATAGATGCATCTGATGTCCTTAGTTATATTATCAGAGTATAAAATAGACCTGTGGGAAAAACCCAGAAGCAGGTGTGGTGATGGCCTGGTGACGTAAGCCTAACTGTAACAAAGAAAGCAAGCGCATGAGTCAAAACTTGACATACAAGAACCAAGGAACAAGGAAACAACAACAAGACTTGACAAGCAACAAGACACAGGAGGATATAATCAGACAATCGATGGCAGATAGACTGGTACAATATAAACCAGGGCTAAGATGTGACTAAACTCATGAAAGGAGCCTGTCTGTGTAAACAAAATGTTAAGCAAGTGTGTATGCTGTGTGAAAATCATGACAAAGTTTTGGCACATAACTCACCATTCTGTCACCACCAAAAATGTCACACTTGACATTATTGCTTAGCCTGGGAACTTGGCACGGGACTCGGCTTCTTCTCTGCACATCATTCACTCAGGGCTGATGTGGGGGAAAAACTATTCTTTTTGCTAATAATGGCTATTTTTTTTGTGAAAGGTCTCAACATTTTACATTTCCAATCTGATGTTCTGGAAGTCCAATGCAATCATATAAAATCCAATCAACCGAATTGTATTTAATACACGCTATGCCTTGTATTTATTAAAGCTAATTATACTTTTAATAATACGATTCATTTGACTGCGCTAAAGAATACGAGATGGTATACAATAGTTTTGACACTAGTTTTTTAACCCGCCAACAGATGGCAGCACTAAGCTACACGCACAGTCACAAGGAGCATCGACCTTCAAAAGTCATTCCCAGCAACACAAAGCTGCCACTGCTGGACCCCTGAGCAAGGCCCTTAACTGCTCAGTTGTATAAGTTAAGGTTAAGGGTGTCTGCTAAATGCCGTAAATGTATTCGAAGTAGTAGAGTCAATTCTCTAAGGTCAGGTGTCCCCAAAGTTTAGGGAGGTGGTAGCTTAATGGTTAAGTTGACAAGTTCAGATCCCAGTACCACCTTTTGGTCACCTCTGGACCCTTGAGCAAAGCCCTTAACCCTCAAGTGCTCAGTTGTATGTCGTTCTGGATAAGTGCATCTCCCAAATGCCGTAAACGTAAATGTACTTTAAAATACAGGGCCATTCTTCTTTCTTCATTAGCCATCGAGTGAACTAACTAGGTTTAGAGTTCGTAAAAGAGTTTTTATGCATGGGTGAAATCTAAACAAACCACCGGCCTGGAGAGTCCACACCTCAGGAAGCTGGACACCACAACCACATCATTGGCCCGTATTCACCAAACCTGTCCTTCCAACAAGGCTCTGTTTATTTAGCCATCACGGGATTATTTCTGGAAACCGAAAGGACCAATGCAAACAGGATCCTCTCAAGTCCTAAAATGAGGTTTGTTAATTCCAAAGAGGGATTTTCAGAGCAGGTAAAACCACAGGGATCAAAGGTAGTACTGAGGAGGGAGAATGGGAAGTTCCTCCTCACACAGCATGTGCTTTCCAAGGATCTCAAAAACCCAAGAATTAGTAAGAGCTTGTTTTCCAAATCATTCGTTTTCTCTTATTTAGAATTGTGCTGTCAGTAGTCAGTATGTAGGGAAGTGCTAAGAGACCATGCATTATAATATTTGTTCTTTCTAATTTTCTCATGATCACAACTTAATGAGTTGTTTTCTCTTGAACTCTCTCTTGAAAAATTTTCTCATGATCTTGACATAGCAAACATTGTTTCCTCGTGATTTTTGGTTGTGTATTTGGCGTAAGAGCATGTTCTAGAACAACTTTTGTTATGTCGAGATCACTAGAAAATATTATTATTTTTAGCCTCTAAGGTTTGTGTTAAAGCAGATACGTTGACTTCCAGTGTTTGGGTGGGGTCCGGATCAAGTTACAATTCAATGCTAGTGTGTCTCAGACCAGCTGAGCATGATTAGAGGTTGTTCCACCCTGAAGCTGTGTAGATGGCCCTGCTTGGGAAAGCAACATTGTCTCAACCACCTGCCTGAAATGTCCACACCTCAGGAAGCCAGACAATTTTGATTTACTGAAAGAAACCACAGCAAAGGCACATACACTCCAAACTTGTCTATCCAAAATGGTGCTGTTTATTTATTATATAGTCCAGCTGTTTTGTTATGCCCCCAATCATGATCAGAAGTGGTTACACACTGGACCTGTATAAAAGGCCTTTCTGGGTGGAGGAACGTGGTCTCATCCACCCGCCTGAAAGGTCTACACTGTGAAAAGCCAGAAGAAACCACATCAAAGTCCCGTGTCCTACAAAACCCATCCATCCAACATGGCGCTGTTTATTTATTGAGTTCCAGCTGTTTTGGTCTGCACCCAAGCCTGCTCAATGGTTGTTCAACACTGGAGCTGGAGGGAGCAACATGGTCTCATCCACCTGCCTGAAAGTTCCATAGCTAGGAAAGCCAGAAGAAACCACACCAAAGGCCCTTGTCCTTCAAAATCTGTCCGTCCAAAATGGCTCTGTTTATTTGTTTAGTTCCAGCTGTTTTGGTCTGCAACCCAAGTGTGACCAGAGGTTGTTCCACATTGGAGATGTATAGATGGTCTTGCTGAGGGGAGCAACATGGTCTCATCCACCTGCCTGAAAGGTCTATACCTAGGAAAGCCAGGAGAAACCATTACAAAGGCCCGTATCCTTCAAAACCTGTCCATCCAACATGGTTTGTTTATTTGTTTAGTTCCAGCTGTTTTGGTCTGCAATCCAAGCGAGACCAGAGGTTGTTTCACATTGGAGCTGTATAGATGGTCTTGCTGGGGGGAGCAACATGGTCTCATCCACCTGCCTGAATCTACACCCATTGGAAGCCAGACACTCTTGATTTACTAAAAGAAACCACACTAATGGCTCATAGTTTTTAAAACCTGTCTGTCCAACATGGCGCTGTTCAGTTCTGGCTATTTTATTCTGCACCCAAGTGTAATTTCTGTGTCATCGCTTGCTAAACAAACCACGAGTGAAAATGTTTTTCCTGGGTTTCAAATCATGGGGTTTGATTAATATCATCTCATACTTGCTCATGCTCCAAGAACTATCACAACATACCCCTTAAGAGCAATGTTGGATGAAGTACACAAATCATGTAAAATAAGGCGCAAATGAGTCAATGGGTGTTTTGGCGAGTTTGAGTCTCGAGTTTCTTTCATCATTTATCACAAAATTTTCTGCTTCCTGTTAAACTGGTGCTGAAGTGTATGTCGGTGATAAGTAGATATCCCGAGCGCCAATCAAAACAATTTAAAACAGAGTGCGCGCTTCACCGTGATTGGTTACTTGTTGCGCGGTTGAATGATTTCGCAAAATGTAGTTGAGTAAAAAGTTATTCGACTTTGAAGTGTAGTGAAGTAAAAGTCTCCCCAAATGGAAATACTTCAGTAAAGTACAGATACGTGAATAAGCTACTTAAGTACATTAACCGATTCTATTCACTGTCCCCCGAACTAGTTCTTAAAGGTTGATTACAGATATATTATTTTATTATAAATTCCCTTTGTGTTTTTCAGTTTGTAGTGACGATGTTCTGGAGCCTGTACCTTTATGACAGAGATCTGGTGTACCCAAGACTCCTGGATAATTTCATACCCCAGTGGCTAAACCATGGAATGGTACGTATCATACTAATTTTAAACGTCTGATTTGGAGGCTATCAAAAGTCAAAGCAACCAAAGATCGCTTAGGAATATTTGTTAAAAAGAATTGTACTGACTAGCATACAATTCGATTCGATTGACCAGTCTGTAATTATCTTATAAGATTGCTGAAGTCTGCAATACAACAATAAAACTATTACGCTCGAATGTCCTTACAAGTAGAATCGAAGTGGAAAGATTATTGCAATTAGTGCCTTGGTTACGTGTGAATGCAGGTAGGTGACGTTTTGGTGTCAAGTGGAACCTACAGATTTGAAACATCTTTTGGTTTTTCTTTGTTATTTTTCAGGGTAAATCTGATGATCAGCATTTTTTTCTGTTCTGAACCACAGAACGAGTCATTATGAATCACTGAAAGGAATTTTAAACAATCGCAGCGAGCAACTGGAATCCGTCGGGGTACTCGTAAGCTACAAAACTGAACCTGACAACCGAAAAGAAAGGAAAGGAAAGGAAGCATTGATACCCAATGTTTAATTCTTTAGTTACCATATTCTTCACAAAGATTGGTTGCCAAATGGTAAAAACACCCCTCTGGGCTGCTCCTTTAATAGTATTGTACACTATAACAAGCTCCACTACACCCATGTGTTCTTCACTAGTTTTCTTGTTCATCCCAAAGCAGTTCATTTGGATTTAGGTGCGGTGACTGGGCAGACCGTTCAATTAATAGATAACACTCCAGGTGACCGTTCTAAATAACTAAATAACGCTTTCAAAGCTCGGACGTATGCTTCAGCTCATCATCTTGTTGTATGGTGAAGCCACAAACAAGTCGCAGAGTCCAGACGGAATCGCATGCATGGTGTTTCCCTACTCCAAAACAATCCTACACCATTACACTTCCACCTCTATGTTTGATTGCGGCAACATCTGGTAACGTCTCTCTTGGTCTCCATCTTAAATAAGTTCTGTTAGAGCCACCAATGTCCCATTTGGAGTCGTTCAGTGTCCAATTTTTGTGTAATATGTTTGTTGCATAGAAACCCAAGAAACATGAGTCTCATGGGTTTCAAAACCTGTAGGAGACTTGGTGTTTTCAGACTTTCGACAGGATCTGTATAGTTTAGTGTACACAGTTAAATGAAACCAAAGACCAACAAATAAACTCAAAATAAAACAAAACAACAAGCAAACAACACAATAACACACCATGTCCATAAAATAATAAATACTGTACATATAAACATTTGGTGATGATTCGCAGAGGTTATTCGTGCAAAGAAATTGAAAGGAAGGTGTTTAAGTGTGTGTGTCAGTACAGTCTCCTATTCAGGCTGCTTATGGGAAGAAAAACATTACACAGTCTGTTTTAAAGGCCCAAATGCTCCTATCTTTCTGTAATTCTATTTCCTAATCACACCCATTGCTTCCCCCCAAACATCTGTTTCAAAGTCATCATGTGACGCCTCCTGACCAACACGGTCCTCGTCACCTTGCAAAAAACTTTCCATTTATACAGCATTCGAAGAAAGGATTCAGAGAAACACGAGTCATTTTTAGCACATCTCGTCGTTTAATCAACACCTTTGCCACTGCTTGAAACGCTCAGGCTGGTTGCTATTCTCAAAAGTCAGGTGTAAAACACTCCAAGTTTGGAGGTATTTCAGGTGATAAAACAGCCGAAACAGGGGGGCAGACAAAACTAGCGAAGGCCAGCGGCGTCTGGGAATCGAGCGCGAGCGCAGGCCTCGCTGTAACACGACTCATTTCCTCCCATGAGCTAAGGAGAAGCAGAGGACGGTCGCTATGGAAGCACGGATAAACAAACAAAACAAAAACAAGGTACCATGGAATGCAAAATATTTACAGCGATGTAATCCCGAAGCCATCACGCGGTCAAGATGGCTGAGCTGGACGTTTTTCACGGTTGACACAAATTGTTTACAGTAACTTTTGCACACACTTTTTGGACAAAAGTTTGTGGACACCTGACCATCAGATTTGGATGTGCTTCATTTCATTCAGCTACAAGTGTGTTCTGATGTAGGGGAGGAGGCCTGGGGTGGTGTTCCAATTATTCCCAATAGGGTTGGAGCTCTACAGCAGGCCACTTAAGATCTTTCACAAACACACAAACCATGAAAAGGAGATCTTCATGGAGCTGGGGCTTTGTGCACTTTGGTTTATGTCTCGTAGTTCAAGTGAAGGGAAAATGTTATGCTCCTGCATTCAAAGTCCCATACAATACCCTTCTGTATTCAGGGATTACAAGGTAAGAAGAAATGTAGCTTAGCTTCGAATGTAGCTCATCTTCTAAGAGACCCTTTCAAAATGGCACCATTTTTGCGCCCATAGAAAAACGTACATTTCGTTAGCAATCGAATCTGCTTCTGGGACAGAATGCGCTCAGCCAGGGTCATGTTTAATTCACAAGGTTAGTTCACAGGAGCTTTAAATGACGCACAGCCCTGGAGCAGCGCTCATTGTGTATACCGAGGTTCTTTACGACTAATTATCGAAGGTAAACAACCTCTGCATCAACATCGCGCTTTTGTTGTGCGTCGGACCGGAAAGAGCGGAGACAAAGACGATACGCTGCCCGTAGCCTTTTCCTCGCCGGAGCTGCCCTCGTTCGCCATCAACTATTCATGAAGCTCTTTTTGGACTTCCAGTAGCCCCGTACTCCTCCTAATCATCTGAGTCGAATTCGGTATCGATTAATCTCAGAGTGATTTATTTGTGGGCGAACAATTGGCTAACTAGACTCGAGTAGCCGATGAAGTGACGAGAATTCTATACTGCACACAGATTTCGACAAGCACTTTGCCCAAACGAACGTCTCAGGACCCTATTTTTTTCCCTACTCACTACATAACAACCTAATCGCTTCCTCAGTGCCTGGGGTCATCGACATCCTTTTCCAGTAAAGAAAAGTTCACACCGTGCTAAAGCCTCATAGACCTAGAGATTCTTTTTTTCTTTTTTTGGCATTCCTTCCGTCGGAGTGGAAAAAAAACAAGCCCACGGGCCAAATTGGATGGGATGCGCTACAGCAAATTGTCTCTAACTGTACACTCCCGCTGTGATTACTGGTACGTTTCAGGCTCGCTGCAGGAACCGAGTCAGGCGTTGTCTGTCCGCAGGAGATGTGAAACTGCGGCACGGAAACAATCGTGAACTTGCCGGTTTTACTTTAAATTAGACAGACAGACAGACAGACAGACAGACAGACAGACAGACAGACAGACAGACAGACAGATAGATAGATAGATAGATAGATAGATAGATAGACAGACAGACAGGCGGATAGACAGACAGACGGATAGACAGACAAACAGATAGAACGGCAGATGGACAGACAGACATGCAGACGGACGGACGGACAGGCAGACAGACGGACAGACAGATAGACAGGCAGATAGACGGACAGACAAACAGGCAGATGGACAGAGGGGTAGACAGACAGGCGGATGGACAGACAGACAGGCAGATGGACAGACAGACAGGTGGATGGAATGACAGACAGACAGGTGGATGGACGGACAGGCAGACGGACGGACAGACAAATAGACAGGCAGACAAGCAGATGGACGGACGCACAGACAGACAGGCGGATGGACAGGCAGATGGACAGACGGGCAGACAGATAGGCTGATGGACAGACAGACAGACAGACAGACAGACAGACAGACGGACGGATAGACAGACGGGCAGACAGACAGGCAGATGACAGACGCACGGACAGACAGGCGGATGGACAGACAGACAGACAGACAGACAGGAAGACAGATAGACAGACGGGCAGACAGACAGGCAGATGGACAGACTCACGTACAGACAGGCAGACGGATAAACAGGCTGGCAGTCAGATGGAGGTCAGTTATATCTGCACACTGACACTAAGTAGTGTGTTGTATTGTTCAAGCAGAGATTTGTCTACATGCAGCAAATCCACAGATGTTAATCAGATCACATGTTCTGATTTGTCCCTCGCACCTGAAGGTGGCAGCAGATTGTGTTAACACCCTTCACCTGCTACTTCACCAGAAAACGAGTCTATTTAGTTTGAAAGCGAGAAACAAGACTAGTCAGGGCGAAGACGTGCGTCCTCTGCAGTGATCAAGGAATTGTATGTATAGGCTTTATTATACATTCTGTGGGCAAAAGTATTGGGACACCTGCACTTCTTCCCCAAACTTTGAGCAAAACAATGGTGGCACACGATCGGGTGCAGCCGCATGAAATTTCCCCCTTCGCTCGATCTAATGTTGTCCACATACTTTTGTTTATATAATGTAGCTAGATACGCATGTGATTGATCGCCGCTAGGATAATTCTGCATGGCAACCGGACTTCTTGTTAAGCTTGACGCAGACAACTCGATAAAACAAAGATCGCGATTTGCGTGATTTAGTTAAGCGTCCGGCACATAACACGATCGAAAGGAAACGTGTATTGGGACTGAAATGTTATACAACTCTAATCCGATAACACGCTCGGCCTTAAACTCAGGGGCTGTGCTGCAAAGAGACGACAGCGGTGCTAGACACATCGAGCCAAAACATCCAGAAAGAGGAGATCATCTTCTTGTAAGAGACTGCCAGGAAAATGTAACACCCTGTTTCTGTTTCTGGAGTTAAGCGAGCTTTTTAACACACACACGCACACACACACACAAACGCGCACACACACACACACACACACAAACACACACACACACACACACACACACGTGATTGTGTGTTTACTGTGCAGTGTAAAGAAACGGTTTAATACCACACCCAGTGACAATATGAGCATTTATCATTCACACACAACTCATATTTTGATTTTGATTTTTATACCCAGTGGCAAGAAACTATTCATAGATCTGAGTCAATGAAACGATCCGATCTGATCCGATCTGAGTCAATCTCATAAAGCTGGGTTCCTAAACCAGCCTACTTTGACCTTTAATGTACCGACCGACAGAGAGTTCGGCTCGGCACCGGGCCGCTCGCTAGAACCTGAGTAGAACTGAACAGAGAGTGTGATTCAGCCTGGCACGATCGAACCCAGAACCAGAGGAAACAGATGTGTTTTTCAGGAGACAGATTAAGTTAGCAGATCGGAAAAAAGCACTCAAAAAACCACAGCAGGGCAAAAACCCATGCTGTGCTCCGATATCGATTTACTTCAGGAAAAATGATAAATAATATTCCGTATTTTTTCCCAAGTGTATGCTCTTAGTTTAGGTATTTCCTCTACGGTTTTATTTTTTGTGAATAAATGCTTATAAAAGATCAATAATTGCAGGTCTGTTTTTTAATTATCCTTCCAGTCCACCGCTTTTCAGGCAGTGCACAAATAACATCCTAGATCCTGCGTGATTTAAGCACAGTGCCGAGCCGAGCCTGGAAAAGTTGCTCGTGTGGTTTTCTCCAGCCAAACCCCTTTGTTAAAACGGGCTCGATGTGAGCTGCTGGCTTTCAAGTGCAGCCTTATTAGAAATATACACTGGAAAGGCAAAAGTATTGGGACACCTGACTGTTCCAGCAATATGCAGTTCTTCTGCAAACTTGTTACCACACAATCCTATAGGACATCTTAGGAAGCTGTAGCATGAACTTTTCCAGCATGACAATCTATCTATCTTTTAATCTTTGTGCGTGCGTGCGTGTGTGCGTGCCTGTCTGTCTGTCTGTCTGCCTACTTGCCTGCCTGCCTGGCTGCCTGGCTGTCTGTCTGTCTGCCTACCTGCCTGTCTACCTACCTGCCTGCCTGTATGCCTGCCTGTCTGTCTACCTGCCTGCCTGTCTGTCTGCCTACCTGCCTGCCTGCCTACCTGTCTGCCTGTCTCTCCGTTTGTCTGTCTGTCTGTCTGTCTGCTTGCCTGCCTGCCTGTCTGTCTGTCTGTCTGTCGCTCACAGTCTTGACTTAAGTAAAACGGCAAAACCTACGCTCTTATGCTTCTGTTCTGACTTCTGAGCTCCTGTGAACATTCCGGACAAATGAGAACCTTGCTTTCGTTCCGTGGATGGAAATGTCCGTGCCTGCTAACGCTTCTGCCTAGCGATCAACCAAACCGAACGTGTGAAACGGGTGAAAACACCGAATCAACCTTCATTCCGACGTCAGGCAAAATCCGGCCGGGAAAATCTGACTCATGATTTTTCCATAACATTTTCAAGCAGTCTAAATAACGTGTGTGTGTGTGTGGTGTGTGTGTGTGTGTGTGTGTGTGCATTTTTCCCCCTTTTTTTAAAATGGCAAACGCATGTTGCAGAAGCGAAACCATGTAAACACAGCGCCTTAACGTTGTTAAGCATCTTCTGAATGTTTTGTAGGATGGAATTTTTCCACCCGGCATCCTGGGGCGCAAAGCAGAAAAACCACAAGAACGACACAGAGAGAGAGAGAGAGAGAGAGAGAGAGAGAGAGAGAGAGAGATATTGAAAGAGAGAAAGCTTCCACTTTCAAACAAAAATATCCTCAGCGTATCTTTTATATCTCGGGTGAAACGAGATGCCGTCGGCTATATCTGTAACTGTTTATGCCTCCAACATCAGCTCTGGTTTTGTACTCGGGTTTAAACCAGAAGAGGGTGGGGTCTCATCCCAATTCCACATTTAGTCCTCATTTGCTCTTATAATAAGCTCCACTCTTCTGGGAAGATGTTCCACTAGATTTTGTTTGTAAGAGTGTTAGTAAAGTTAGGCAGCGATGTAGGTGAGGAAGTGAGGAGGCCTTGGGTGGCGTTCCAATTCATCCCGAAGGTGTTCAGTAGGGTTCGAGTTCTATAGCAGGCCACTCAAGATATTCCACACACATCCAACCTTTGTAAAGCAGATCTTCATGGAGCCGGCTTTGTGCAGGGGATGTGGAGGGGGTCGTTCCATGATTTAAGAATTTGGAGAAGAAGCACATATGGATGAAAAAAGTCGGGTGTCCCGATTCTTTTGTTGATCCGTATCTATATACTAACCATATACGTGGTTCCCCCTGGACACGGAAAACACAACCCGGCTAAACAAAAAACACAAATGAGACGAGTAACCTCACTCCGACCCTGACCCAGCAAGAGGTATTTAGCAGGCATTTCATGGCTGATAAAGGGGACGGAGATGGGCTGTGGTGTCATGTGAGCTCTTCTGTCAGCTGGTAGTATGTCCAGGACAGCCTAGGAGGCCAGAGAAATCTAAACCCTGACCTTGGGAGCACTCTCCCTGACACACGATACTCGCCGAGGGTCAGCCCTTCATATATATATATATATATATATAGGAAATTTGGAAGTCTTTTTGGTAGGTCTGCGTCATTTCACCAGCGCGTCATGCCAAGTCGCACTCCTGATATGAATGCATATTAATACTCAAGATGAAAAACAGACACACCCTGCCTTTAATCTACCCCCACACACACACACACACACACACACACACA
>MU551526.1:11143289-11163311 GCA_024362625.1 Silurus asotus
AAAATTTAATATTTTATTTTATTTTATAATAAATAAAATAATATTTTCAAAAAAAAAAAAATAGAATTTTATTTATTATTTAATTTAATTATTTAATTTATTTTAAAATGTTTAAAACAATTCGACTTTTGATGTTCACAAATGTTATTAATAATTAATCATTAATAATAATAATGTCGTCAGTGCTGGTCTATAGTCAGTCAGAATACTGGATTCTGATTGGCTGGAAGTTCAGGTTGGGTGTTTTTTAGAGGTAGTTTGCGGTCAGTTAAATCTGCGTATAAACACCTGGAACCATAATAACATCCAGTTCCAGTTCCATCCAGACTGAAACAACTACTGTAAACATCTCCTACTGACCTTCCTGAGCTCCAAAAATGGAGGATTTTTGCTTGTTGATGAGACGAAAATAAGAGATAGGATGAAAAAACAGCACCAGGAGTTCATTCCAACAGCTTCGTTCTTAGTAGAGACGAGGCACAGATGCTTTCTCATGGGAATAAATGTAATCTGATGGCACTACTTTATCTCTGGGTGCGATTTGGAGCAGGATTTTCACCTTATACTGTATATATTAGCAACCAGAGTGAGTGATAAGAGGTTTTGATGCAGTGTGAGATCTGTAGATGATGGTGAGATATTTAGATGATGGTGAGATCTTTAGATGATGGTGAGCTCTGAAGATGATGGTGAGCTCTGTAGATGATGGTGAGCTCTGTAGATGATAGTGAGACCTTTAGATGATGGTGATGGTAACATCTTTGGATGATGGTAAGATCTGAAGATGATGGTGACATCTTTAGATGATGGTGACATTTTAAGATGATGGTAAGATCTCAAGATGATGGTGAGATCTTTATATGATGGTGAGATCTGAAGATGATGGTGAGATCTTTAGATGATGGTGAGATCTTTATATGATGGTGAGATCTGAAGATGATGGTGAGATCTTTAGATGATGGTGAGATCTGAAGATGATGGTGACACCCGTAGATGATGGTGAGATCTTTAGATGATGGTGAGATCTGAAGATGATGGTGAGATCTGAAGATGATGGTGAAAATGATGGTTAAAAGTAAAAGCATCACGAATACAGCTGTTAAATCTGTGTAATGTATTTGTTAGAATGAAGGATGGATAAGACGAAAAAACAGGAAGGAAGGAATAAAGGACTCAGACAAATAAAAGAACAGAGAGGAATGAAAGAGGAAAGAAAGGACATCAAATCAAATAAAAGAATAGGAAGAAAATGAGCATTTGGACAAATGACAGAACAGGGCTGAGGGAGGGAGGGACGGAGGGAATGAAAGAACGAAGGACAAACAACTAGAAAAAAGAAAGAAATGACAGACAAATAAAAAAAAGAAATGAAGGACAAGAGTAAATAAAAGAACAGGAGGGAATAGAAGAAAGACACCATATACGTTTTACACCATATATAAATAGGGTGCAGAGAAAAAAAGAGAAAGGAAGAAAAAGAACAGGATCGAAGAATACGAAAAATACGAAGGAAGGAAGGAAGGAAGGAAGGAAGGAAGGAAGGAAGTTTATAGACCAGTAAGGACAGACAAATAAAAGGAAGGAAACAAAGAGAAAAAATTAAAAAAGAGGAAGAAACTAAAAAAAAAGTGAACCCACATGGCAAATGAAAGAAAAGGAAGGGAATAGAGAGATATAATAACAGAAAGGAATGAAATATAGAAGATGATGAAGAAGATGTTAAAAAGAAAAAAAAGTAAAGGACTAATATAAGAAGTGGAAGAAATAAAGGAAAGACTGCATATAAGAAAGAGAGAGTGGATAAACACGGTAAATAGAAGGATGGAAGGAAGGAAAGGAAATAGACGAAAGAACAGGAAGGAAGATGTGGACATGTTGAATTGTGGACGGTAAATGTAGAGTCATTTCTTTTTTCTTCCCCTCCTCTTTCGCAGCATACGACGGTTCTTCCTTTCATCATCATCGAGATGAGAACCACACATCACCTCTATCCCAGCAGGGGGTGTGGCCTCCTGGCTGTCTGCAGCTTCTGTGTTGGATATGTGCTCTGGTAAATAGACTCTCTATCTCTCTCTCTTCCTCTCAGTGTGCTTTGTCCATCAATGCTTTTCCAGGACTAACCGGAAAGATCTGGAACGCTACAGAATGATCCGGCACACGTTTCTCCGAGAGGATAAAATGATTCTGGTTGTCCGCAGTCACAATAAGGTCCAATCATGTTTCAGGGGAAGAATGCGAGAGCCGAGCATCTTTAATCATTCATCAGCCCCGAGTGATCGGGTTTATTGTGCACGGCGTGATCAGTAATCCGACTCACTAACACACGTTTAACTGAGACGTGCGTTATTTATTCTACGTTTACTCCAGAACGTTTCTACGCCACCACAGAGTCAATCAAAAACAGCACTATTATTACTAATGATCAGAACGTAGCTGGTCTGAGGAGGAAGAGAAAAGCGAAGGAACGAACGAAGGAAATAGACATGTAAAGGAAAAACAATGGAAAAAGGGAGACCTGAGATCAAGAAGGAAGAAAGGAATGAAAGAAAGAAAGAAAGAAAGAAAGAAAGAAAGAAAGAAAGAAAGAAAGAAAGAAAGAAAGAAGACAAGGGAACAGGAAGGAAGAAAGAAAGAGAAGGCAAAAAAAAGACAAGAGAACAGGAAGGAGGAAAATAGACAAAGGAATTGGAAGGAAGGAAGGAAGGAAGGAGAAAAGAG
Source organism: Silurus asotus (assembly GCA_024362625.1). NCBI lineage: Eukaryota > Metazoa > Chordata > Actinopteri > Siluriformes > Siluridae > Silurus > Silurus asotus. The sequence goes on from MU551526.1 coordinate 11,146,008, forward strand.
AACAGAAAAGAGAGAAGAAAAAAGGAAGGTAGGAAATAAAAGAAAAGGAAGTAAATAGACAAAGGAATTAGAAAGAAAGAAAGAAAGAAAGAAAGAAAGAAAGAAAGAAAGAAAGAAAGAAAGAAAGAAAGAAAGAAGAAAGAGAACAGGAAAGAAGAAAGGTAGGGCAGAAGGAAGGAAGAAAGGATGGAAGAAAAGGAGACGAGAACAGGAAGAAAGGACAGAAAGACGGGACAAATATAAGAATATGAAAAACAGAGAGAAGGAAGAAAGAAGACGACAAAACAGGAAGAAAGGAGGAAGAGAGAAAAGAATGAAAAGAACCGGAAGAAAGGAAGAAAAGACAGATTCAAAAGATCGGGAATGATGGAGGGATGGAAGGAGAGAAAGAAAGAAAAACAAAAGAATAGGGGGAAAAAAATGTATAACAATAGTAATAGACTCCCCTGTACAACACACACACACACACACACACACACACACACACACACACACACTAAAAGGTAAAACCAGTTCCCTTGATTTAATCTTTCATTTCGTTTCCACTCCTGAATCCTGGACTCGACCTTCTATATCGTGTTTTCATCTAAGGGTTTGAGCAGACGAATGTTCTTTCCAGCAGCAGGACCCCACACTCTGAGCGAGTGAGATCTTTACACAGACAATAGGAGCAGTGTTTCACTCGGCCGACATGCTCCTGGTAGACACATCGACACTCCAGTGACTGATTCTGCAGCCTTTTGCTCGGTGCGGCACGACAGACAGACGCGAGGACGGAAACGATTGTCATAAGTCTGAAAGTATGTATGAAACGTGACCGTCTCGTTTCCTCTCTTTCTCTCTGTGTTTTTTTTTTTTGAGGATGTGTTGGGTGTATAACGTGACCGGAGTCTGGGTTTACCCGCTGTTAGAGCACATCGACACGCTGTCCAGAGCTGTGTTCTTCCTCTGCCTCACCGCCCTCACCAGCTTCTACTACATCATCGGAGAAACCCTCAACAGCCATATCTGGGATTCATCAAGGAGTAAGTATGTGTGAGAAACGTCCAGCAATGTACGACCCCAATTCCAAAAAACACTGTAGAAAATACAAGCTAAATGATAGATAGATAGAGCCAGACAGACAGACAGACAGACAGACAGACCAAAAGGTTTACATTTGCTGCATTGCTTTTTTCAAACTGACAGCTGAGGACAAGCCGGATGGTCCCGCTCCTCTCAAGTCTGGAGGACGTAGTGCCCATGGTTTCGAGTACTACACAAACCCAGACACACATAGTTCACATAATTCCATTCGTTCAGGGTTATAAGCCTAAAACCTACGACATACGTGGTTCTCCAAGCATATTCTAGCATGACAATGCCCCTGTTCCCAAAGCCATCTCCATGAAGATTTGCTTTAGATGGGGTAGAGTGAAAGATCTCTGACCTCAACCCTATTGAGCACCTTTTGGATGAACTACTTCTAAGGTTATCGGTTCAAATCCCTGCAATTCCATGCTGCTAGTGCAAGGCTCTTAAAGTGGTAGCTCTATGGTTAAGATGTTGGACTTCTTCTCAGAAGGTCATGAGATCACATCCAACACCATCACTCTGCTACCGCAAGGGTCTTGAACAAGAAATACAGCAAATGATAGCTCAGTGGTTAAGATGTTGGACGACTTCTTGAAAGGTTATGAGATCTAATCCTGCACCTCCACACTGCTACTGCAGGACCTTGAGAATGGCCCCTGACCAATGAGCTATGGGTTCCATCAGTTGAGGATTAAGACCTTGATTATTTCACAAAAGGTCTTGAGATCAAATCCCCTCACCTCCACGCTGCGACCGCAGGGCTCTTGAGCTTTTAGCTGGTTGTTGTTATGGTCCACAGTCTTCAAATTCTAGTTTGTTGGCTTGGCGTGTCTTTTTCTTCGCGCCAATTTGTCTGCATGACCAAACGACAGCCATACGAACGTTTAACGTAATGATGTGAGAATTAAAAGCGAAGACACGTCAAACTCTGATGACCTTCTCGATTTCTTTCTTTCAGGTTCTCTTGAGTCGAACAAGGATAAAAGTGATTGATCTTTCGGCGGTGAGACGCCTCGGTCGGTGCGCTTCCACGTCTAACGTGTTCGGACAGGATTCCTGGACCGAGACACTCGGGGAGGACAAAATAAGCAGTGTAACGACGTTACCGGTTGTCCCCACATATATTTATTTTTGGTCCCCTTTCGTTCCAGATTTTTCTCACCGTAACGAAAGCACAGCTCTTCTTCATGGGTGATCCATGAGTTCAAAGGAACGTTTTCAGAATACCTCGAAACATGTAAACATCTCATTGTCTGTACATTTAGATCAATATTACAGCCTTTATTACATGTTATAATGCCGTGCGTTCATCTCTACGTTTGTCCTCCATATCATATATCTGCAAACAAATTAATGAATTCGAAAGCGGGTCCATTTTCCAACCTCTTTTTTTTTCCCGGAAAGTCAGGAAAGAAACATCTGAGAATCAGCTCGTGATAGATTCGTGCGAACGAGTACGTCGTCAGGCGCGGCGTAATGCCGTCTGTCGAGGTGCGGCGGAGGAGAGAAAACGTCTCCGTCTGTCAAGCGCCGACTCTCGACAGCCCAAAACGAGACTGTCAAAATCGGCACCTTCTCCCAGACCTGTTTTTATCATCCTTATCGTCCTATCATCAGCTCATGTTTCCAAAAAAATACACACGTGAAATACAATTTAAACACACATTTAGTGAAGATTTACTGGAGTGTAACTTCTCACTTCTGTAATTACATCCACCGGGCCAGCATCCTGTCTGATCCTCCTTAGGAAACGTTTATAGATGTTTTAAGTCTGGTGTGTGTGTGTGTGTGTGTGTGTTTCCTGAGGTGCTCTCCATCAGCACATCGACTTCAGAACAACACCTCGCCGTCTTCTCATTAACACCATCGCTCCGTCGCTGCAGAGGTGACAAACCGAAAGGGTTCTTTCAAATGCACTTACCTTTAAATAAATAATAATAATAAAAAGAATAAAAAAACATGCCATGCTCATTTACATAAAGAGCACGCTTACTAAACATGCCACGCTCGTTTACATATAGGAAACAGACACACATCAGTAAACATGCCCTGCTCATTCTCATAGAGAGAACGACTACTAAACATGCCACGCTCATTTACATAGAGAGAACACTTAATAAACATGCACGCTCATTTACATAAAGAGAACGCTTACTAAACATGCCACGCTTATTTACATAGAGAGAACACTTAATAAACATGCACGCTCATTTACATAAAGAGAACGCTTACTAAACATGCCACGCTCATTTACATATAGGAAACAACCACACATCAGTAAACATGCCACGCTCATTTACATAAAGAGAACACTCACTAAACATGCCACGCTCATTCACATAGAGAACGCTTACTAAACATGCCACGCTCATTTACATAAAGAGAACGCTCACTAAACATGCCACGCTCATTTACATAAAGAGAACAGCCACACATCAGTAAACATGCCACGCTCATTCGCATAGAGAGAACACTTACTAAACATGCCACGCTCATTTACATAAAGAGAACGCTTACTAAACATGACACGCTCATTTACATAAAGAGAACGCTTACTAAACATTTACATAGAGAGAACACTTAATAAACATGCCACGCTCATTTACATAAAGAGAACGCTCACTAAACATGCCACGCTAATTTACATAAAGAGAACTCTCACTAAACATGCCACGCTTATTTACATAAAGAGAACTCTCACTTAACATGCCACGCTTATTTACATAAAGAGAACTCTCATTAAACATGCCACGTTTATAAAAAAAAAGCGTATCAGTAAACATGCCATGTTCATTTACATAAAAGAAATGCCCACTAAACATGCCATGCTCATTTACATAAACATTAACATGCCATCATCATTAACATAAAGTAAACGCCTACAGATCAGTAAGTATACAACATTTATTTACATAAATGAATGAATTGCCTGAAGGACACATCCACTAAATATGCCACACTCATTTACATAAAAGAAATGCCCACAAATAAATAAGCATGCCATGCTTATTTACATAAAGGAAACACCCACAAAATATAGAATTATAGGTTGTATAGTTTATTAAAAAAAAAAAAACGTTTCCTGTTTGAATATTCTAGAGCTACTATATTCAAGATGACTACATTAGAAGTGCACGGTTCATCAGAGTGTAATTTGAGACACAGCCGTGTAGAGACAGGAGCGTTGACCCCGTACCTGCTCCATCATCTGCATCTGAACTTCCGTCTGAAACCTTGATGATCAAGGGATTCTGTTTATGGGTCTCAGAACAGATAATAAAGATCAGGAATGTTACCAATGTACCAGATGTTTTCATTAAAAAAAAAAACTAGACGTGCACATATGGCCAAAAGTATTTGGACACCCGACTTTCCCACTCACATGTGGTTCTTCCCCATGAAACTTTCTCTTAACTTAAACAAGGAGACCTAAACCTGTTCCAGCATGACACAAAGCGCACAAAGCCAGCTCCTTGAAGATCTGCTTAACATAGCCTTGGAGAAGAAGATGGCCTGCTATAGAGCTCAAACCCTAATGAGCAGCTTTGGGATAATATGGAATGCCATCCCAGGCCTCCTCACTTCTTAACCTACATAACACGTGCTCCTAACAAGCTGTTAAATCTTACAAAATTTCAAGAAATCTGGTGAAACATCTTCCCAAAAGAGTGGAGCTGCTTATAAGAGTGAATTAAGACTAAACATGGAATGCGGTGCTCAAAAAGACATGAACGAATCTTACGGTCAGGTGTCCACAAACTTTTGGCCTCTGAGTGTATTGGTGCGACCTGGTTTAATTCGTCAGTAAAGGAGACATGGGTTTCACTTCTTCCTTTCAGTCCGATGTGGCCATATTTCCATCGTCCTCCAATGGAGCTGCTTCTGTTTGTGTGGTTCTACTACCCCCTGCTGGACCGATGCCTTCTTTCCTCACTTTAGGCTTCGTTACTGTTATAAAGAACAGAATGAGAATAGAAGATAAACTGATGAGTTGCTTCCTTACTTTAGATTCTCATGCTACATTGAGGGGTATAGAAAATAATGGACCATGAAGATCTCACCATTAGGATTCTCTTGCTTGTAAAATGTCTTCAGCATGTCAACGGCCTCCTGCGCTCTGTGACCCGGAACACACTGTTAAAACGAGGCATTATTATTATTATTTACTTATTTATTATTAGTAGTATTTATATACACGACTCCAGTCAAAGTAAAACTCCACATCTCACATTTTTATATTAGTATGGATGGATAGATAGATGAATGAATAACTTCACATACTGGTCACAAACTACGCTTTAAAATTGCAACACCTTTCTTCCAGCCAATCAGAATCCAGTATTCACATGCTCGTGCCATGTTTTGGTGCACTTGTTACCTTGAAGGATGTTCCAGTGTGAGGAAGATCACCAGACGCCACGTCCAGCACCGAACCGCAGCCTCCAAATCTCTCGTTCTTACAGCCGTACACCACAAGGGGAACATCTGCACCAGTGTCAAGAAGTTAAAGCAACTGTAGATTCCAGAACACGACACTGACGTCTGAAAAATGTTATGTAGGAACGTGTGAGCTTAGTCCCGCCCCCTTCCCTTCCTGATGTGTATGATTGGGTAACCAGAAAGATGAACGATCGATAGATCGATAGATTGATAGATAGATAGATAAAAAGGAAGACAGAGACAGACAGAGATAACGAGAAAAACAAAAAAATAAAAATAAGTTAGAAGACAGAAACAAAAGAAAGAGATAGATAGATAGATAGATAGATAGATAGATAGACAGACAGACAGACCTACATGACCAAAAGTATGTGGACAGACAGACAGACAGACAGACAGACAGACAGACAAACAGACATATAGATAGATAGACAAGAAAAGACTGGAAGCAACAGACAGACAGACAGACAGACAGACAGACAGACAAAAAAACATGAAAGAAAGAAAAAAACAAACAAACAAACAGACAGAAACAAAAGAAAGATAAAAAGATAGACCAACAAAACAAAAACAAATGGACAGACAGACAGTGATGGACAGATAAAAGATACGGAGCAGACGCAGTGCAGCTGCACACGTGATGCACGGCTCGACCGTCACGTATAAGACGGTGCTCCTGCACACCACCTTGGGGTCCATCCCTCTGTCAGAACACCAGTCTAACACCTGGTCCAGGGCCACCATTTCAGCATGACGTGTGGCCTTATCCGAGGGCAAAACACACACACACACACACACACACACACACACACACACACTCATGAGCTTATGAACAAAAAAACCTTTCATAAAATCTGTAGTAGTTTTAAATGGTTTTAATGGGAACTATATTGGTTTTAAAGGAATCTTGGAATGTCTTCTTGTGATTTGTTGCCTTTTAAAGTTATGTTATGTTTGATACCATTATGACGTCATTGGACGTCCAGATTCCAATACAAACACTTCATTTCTGTGATTGATTCTGTTTGCTTTTTTGTTTGTTTGTGTTTTTAAAGTTTATGAAGTGTCCATCACTCACATTTTTGGTTTCATTAACCTCATTCCTGCCTTTGCCTAAAACCATGTTGTTGTAAACCAGAAGACATCCAACAGGAACCTCGCCGCATTCAAGAGCCTCTTTTGCCTGTTCAAACATTTTTTTATTTAATCAATCAATCAATCAATCAATAATCAATCATCAGAGTCCAGTGAAATCCACAGTACCATGTTAAATGCATTAGACATCCATTTTTCAATCTCAAAGTCTGATGGATGCAGGAAATTCCCATTCATCCCATCGTTTCCTGTATCGTCTGTTCTCATCTCGAGGATCGATTATAATCAAAAATATTTATAAATATATTTATATTTACACGTCAGAAAGCGGAACGACAAGCGTGGAACGCTTTTTTTACCGGGGAACAAGAAAACAGACGAACCAGTCACATAAGAAATAAATTGCAACCGCACAGTCGAGATTTCGCCGCCAAACTACACCAATTATTATGAATAAATGCTGAATTAGGTTGCATTATACATATTAAAGAGTTTGCAGAAAGACAGTAGTATGCGCTTTTTTTTTGTTATCTCGTCAAAGCGCATGCACGCGTGTCGCATGTTTATGACGTAGAACGCGGTATTGTTTAGAGTAGCTGCGTAATTAAAACTTTACACGTTTAAGGGAACTATTTAGTTTTTATTTATATTGTAACAAATTACTCGAGACATAACATATAATATCTCGTCCAGCTCAGAAAACACTTCTGATTATTTTTTGTATGCATAAACACAAATATATTTTCTAAGGAGCCTAGTATTCAAACATTAACGCGCTGTCTGTGCCGCACAAATATGACGCCATCATGTGGCTCGTCTTGCTCTGTCAAATTTAAAAGCGACGCGTTGAAAAAAGTAAAAACAAATACATATAAACTTTTTTAAAAATCTTTACTTTAATATAGAATGAAAAATTGTATGACTTGACCAGGAAATTTCTTCGAAAAGAAGTTTTAAAATAAACACTGCCAAAATATATATCTTATATAGATATATACAGAAATATCTATCTATCTATCTATCTATCTATCTATCTATCTATCTATCTATCTATCTATCTATCTATCTATCTATCTTGTCACGGGGGCACAACACAGACAGACAGACAGACAGACAGATAGATAGATAGATAGATAGATAGATAGATAGATAGATAGATAGATAGATGCTGTCTGTCTGTCTTTATCTATCTATCTATCTATCTATCTATCTATCTATCTATCTATCTATCTATCTTGTCACGGGGGCAAAGCACAGACAGACAGACAGACAGACAGACAGACAGATAGATAGATAGATAGATAGATGCTGTCTGTCTTTCTTTCTCTGTCTGTCTGTCCGTCTTTCTTTCTTTCTGTCTGTCTGTCTGTCTTTATCTATCTATCTATCTATCTATCTATCTATCTATCTATCTATCTATCTATCTATCTATCTATCTCAGAGTGATATTCACATATCGAAGGACGATCTTAAAACTCTAAAAGAGTATTTTATTTGTATTATTTGTCTTATTAGTATTAGTCATTTGTTTCCTTTTGTAATAAGTGCTTTTCACTCCTGTTTTGAAATTTTACTTTTTTATATATATATATTTATAAAACCCTGATTAAATAAAATAAATGCAATGAAATAAACGTCAAACAAGACTTTAACACTAACTTTCTTTTGAGAAATAAAATTCCCTCCGATACGCATTTGATCGGGATCTGGCAACCCAGTCAGCCCCAGTCAGCGCTAGTGAAATCCTCGTTCTGTCTGAACTCTAATATTTATGTATTACTTCGGGCTTTTTTTTTCAGAGTTTCTGTAATATAATATTGCTATAAATTATATAGTGTTTTAAAAAAAAATGCTGTCTTCTACGTGGAACTTTATTAAACGTCATAAAAGGAAGTTTATTTTCACCGGAGCTTTTGCTGGAGGTAACACACACACACACACACACACACACACACACACACACACACACACACACACACACACAGATACTAGTGCTAGTCACCTAGTTAGCAAAAAAAAAACCTTATCGCGAGCGTGTAAAACTTGAATATATTATGCAAATTTGAACAAAATGCACGGTATAAATATGCATAGTGTAAGGTTTTAAAGCTTATTCGCTTTATTTATATTTATATATATATATTGGGATCTATTTGAATGGCATTCAATGCAAACTTGGCGTCACGTGACCTGAGCAGGCGGACGGTGAAGTGGACCCTGGTCGACACCACCCTTATAATTAGAATAACATTTGCATTTTTGCATAAATGTGTCGAGATGAAGCGTCGAGCTTTAATTCAAGATGTTGAGCAACAGTCATGGATTTGTTTTTATTTTTTAATACCACCTTCATTTGCCAGGAGGTCACAATTAATCTCCTGACTCCTAATTTTTGTTTAATTTTCATTTGGTACATTTTTTATTAAAAAGAAAAAAAAAGGGTGTGTGCTGATGGGGTGGGTTTGGGGGTGGAGGAATGCAGCCTGTCTATAGTGTATGATTGTGGATTCTTTCCTCTGTGAAGAAAAAGCTCTTCAGAACATCTATCCAAAACCGAGAAAACTCCTGATTAGAGCTTTTGCTAGAAAACATCTCAAAGAAGCCCTGGAACATGATTCGTTTGGCAGAAGATAACGGTGATAAATAAGAGTGTGGAGAAGGAAAGGAAGAGTTAATGATGCAAATCACTGTGTATTGTTTAAGGTGGTTTCAAAAAGTTCTGAGAAAATGTTTCCACGTTAAGAGGGCAAAGTGACGGTGCCCATGTGGTCAGAATATCAGACGTGGTAACGCACGTGGTCAGAATAGCACCAGATGCACAGCTCGCGATATACACAGTACGATGCTCCGTGTCGGTGCTCCCTGTGATTGTGCAGTGTAGCCTTGTGCTGCCATCTGTTGGTGTGTTTCAAAACCAGTCTGCAAAACTTGACATCGCCTCGCGAATATTAGTCGTGATGTTTAAACAGCTAGTTTTCTTTTAAGATTTACTGAAATAATGCCAAATGATACATGACCGTTATACGGACCAAAACGTTCACATCCTGGTCTTCCGCTCCATCTTGTCCCTCAGGCGTGTACCTGCTTGGCAAATACGCCCAGCGGAAATTCCAGGAGATGCAGGAGCGCGAGACGTCGGAGTACATCGCTCAGGCTCGGAGGCAGTTCCACTTCGAAAGCAACCAGAGGACGTGTAATATGACGGGTGAGATTTAAAGATGTCTGCTTCCAAAAACGCAAAAAAATAAAAAAAGTTTGTGCAGATCATTACGGTTTTGTTTGCAGTGTTGTCTCTGCTCCCCACCCTGAGAGAGGCGATCATACACCACCTGAACTCGGAGAGTCTCACGGCCCTGCTGAAGTCCAGGTGAGTCTCAGACGTGACGTTTTCTATAAATATAATTCAAGATATTTATAGAACGTTTGACGCAAAAAAAAATGTAATGTCTAATTGCTTTTTTTTTTTCGTTTTTTTTTTATTCAAACAAATAAATATTTTAATCATTTTTTCAGGCCAGTTAACAAGATTGAGATTTGGGAGGATCTTAAGACCATCAGTGAGTTTGAAATTCAAATCCTTTGATTTTTTTTTTCAAAGATTAGAAGAATATAGCGTTTTGTTTGATCTCTTGCTTCTGCTCACCAGGTTTCACTCGGAGCATCGTGGCGGTTTACAGCACCTGCATGCTGGTGGTGTTACTTCGCGTCCAGCTCAACATCATCGGTGGCTACCTGTACCTCGACAACTCGGTCACAAAAAACGGAACGGTACTTTTATCTGGTAAAATACAAAAAAATTAAATAAAATAAATTCCGCTTAAACACACGTTTGGACGAATGCTTTTTTTTTTTTTTTTTTTTTTTGGGTTTTGGGTTTTTTTTTTTGGGTCTTGGTGTGTTTTAGACACCTATGGCTCCTCCTGAAGTCCAGCAGAAGTACCTGTCGAGTATCCAGCACCTTCTAGGAGACGGTAAGTGCGATTTTTTCCGTTTTTCTTTTCTATTGTTTCTTGGTGTTTGCGATTTTTTTTAACTAACGATCCGGAGGCCTTTGTGCCTGCAGGGCTGATGGAGCTAATAACCACGGTGAAGAAAGCTGTGCAGGAGATCCTGGGACCGTAAGGCATTTTTATGGAACTTCTATATTTTAGCAGCAACTGGCATCTGGTATCTATCTCCAGAGCATCCTCACAGCATAATTCTACCTCCACCGTGCTTGACCGCCAGAATAGTGCTCTCAGGTTTAATTTCCCTCAAAGCTTTTCCATAACCATCCCAGTCTTCTGACCTGATGTGGGTTTCCTTGTTCTTTGCTGGTTATCATGCACAAAGCTAGCCTTGCCTGGGTAAGATCTTGAGTGTCCTCACTTCCGCCTGAACACCATTGCGGATAAATGAAATTACACAAAATCTAGTGGAACATCTTCCCAGAAGAGTGGAACCTATGATATTAAAACTGAATGTGAATGTTCAAACAGGAGCACATACCCATCTTATGCTTGGGTTCCACAAACATTTGGCCATAAAGATGTGATCCATACAATCTGTAATACATCACTACACCACTAGGTGGAAGCATTAGTCCATCAATTCAAGGTTTTACTGTTCTGTATCAGGTGACGTAAATATGAAGGTCGCAGTCCAGAGCTGGAGCAGTAGAACCTTCAGCAGTCCATCAAGCATCAATATTATTGTAATGGTTTGGATTTTTGGTCTCGTACTGCTTCATTGGTGATCAGCAAATGTTTTTATGATATAGATAGAGCGGGGGGTGGGGGGTGGGGGTTGCTTATGCAAGGTTTCTCACTGAGGTGCTCACTTTGTTTCAGAATCTCGTTAAAGCAGAGTCTATCCCTGCAAGAACTAGAGGAGCACATCATTCAAATCAGACGCCTGGTGGAAGAAAACTCCGGTGGCTCGCTCAAATTCCGGCCGCTCTCCTGCTACATGATGGCCGACGAGGAGAACCCGTTATCCGACCAGGTACACTGGAACTGACAGCATCGTGTAACCCAATTTGTAACGTTTTCAACACTTGTGCATATGCGTGTCACTCACAGGCTCACGGTCTGACGGAGAACGACGTCACGGCGATAAAGCTCCTGAACGAGACCAGGGACATGCTCGAGAAGTACGTAAGAAAAGGTCCCTGGTTTTACCACGCAGTTATTTAACACGTTTCTAACCGCCATCTTACGATTTCCAGCCCAGATTTCAGCACGATACTCGGCGCCTGCCTGAACCGGGGCTTCAGCCGCTTTCTCGACAACATGGCAGAGTTTTTCCGGCCTCCCCGAGGAGACTCCGCCACCAGCAACACACCTGATCATAGGTTAGGAATGAAATATCGCAGTTGTGTATCGCTTTATTAATATCTGTTACAATTTCTTCTTTTTTTTTTCTCAGCCTTTTACACGTGAGCCTTCCTCTCGCCAAAATCATTCCCATCGCCAACGGACAGATTCACTCGATATGCAGCGAGACCCCCAGCCAGTTCGTCCAGGTACGTTCAAGTTGGCTTTCACGGCGGATGTACGCACACGTTTGCGTGTCGCCACGGTAACCATATTTTTTTTTCTCTTCGTTCGCAGGACCTTTTAACGACCGAGCAAGTGAAAGAGTTCGCCGCCAACGTTTATGAAGCGTTCAGCAATCCTCACGAACTGCAGAAGTAGAACACGTTTTAACGCATTCCCCCCGGAAACAGCATGTTCCCTTGTTCCCTAGGATGAAAAGGACGTGGGGTTTTTTCTTTATCTTTTTTTATGATGGTCATAATTGGAGCTGTTTTTTTTTTTTTTTTTTTTTTTTCACCGTGTAAACTCGGGCATGTTTTTTTTTTTTTATCACCGTGTCAACTCGTGCATGCAATTCTTTTTTTTATTTTTTTTTTTCTCTTTCATATAAATAAAAAACATATTTTTCCCTGTACAGTTGTGATAAAAAAAAAAAAAAAAAACCAAAGGGACTGTTGCTTTCTCCGAACAAACCTCTTAATTTTTTTTTTTTTGGAAGAGCACAGAAATCAGTATTTTGTTTTTTTTTTCCTTTTTTAATTTTTATTTTTTTTTACCTGATACTGTAAAATTGTAATAAATCTTCGCTTTTTTTTTCTGACGTTAATTATAATAGAATAAAAAACCTAAGAGAAGCTAAATGCATATTAACTTATTGACACTAATAAAAAATAATAATAAACGAGAATAAACTCTTATTCATGAACAAGAAGGAAGACTGTGCTGAAGATAATTATAAAAGTGATATCAAAGTATTGACTTTTCCATGTCATGGAAAAAAATGTACCTTCACTTGAACAAGGAGGAACCGAACCAGTTTCTGCCTAAAGCCAGCGCCATGAAGATCTGCTTTACATGGGTTGGATGTGTCTGGAAGATCTTGCCTATTGGACACCACTGAGCTGAAATGAAAGTGGCTCAATGTAATTTTAGAAATCTCCATGAACATCCAGTGGAACATCTTCCCAGAAGAGTGGAGTTTATCCGGTTATGTGTCCACAAACCTTTTTGGCTATTTCTATGGCATTCAGCAGATTTTTTCTGCACTGTGTGGACAACAGTTTGTGGACACCTGAGCATAAGTTTGGCTTTCCTAATGAGCTCCATTCTTCTGGGCAGATGTTCCACTAGATTCTTATGAAGATTTGTGAGATTTCATTTCATCCAGAGCGACTTATGTTTATCTCATTCATACGACTGAGCAGCTGTGCGGTTAAGGGGCTTGATTAGAGGTCCAGGAGTTGCTTGGTGTGGTTGGGATTTGACCTCAAGACCTTCGGATCCACAAAGTCAGGTGTTAATGTACCATGGGTGAGGTGAGCAGGCCTGGGGTGCAGGGAGCTGGCTGTCTGTGTGTGTATATATAATGGACAAATATGGAGGATTTATGCAAATTTATGTTTATTATTATTGTAAATGCTTTAAATTAATGATGCCGTTTTAAACCAGGCCAATCATCAGGACACCAAACGGAACTTTTGCTGTTTTCACACGGACGGTTTTAATTGCCGCACCACGGCAGATTTCGTTGCTCGATTTAAAACAACGCGCAACCGCAAACATTTGTTTATATATATATATATATATATATATATATATATATATATATATATATATATCCGAGTAAAGAAAGAATGTGGCAAATAAATGCGTGTTGGTTTCAAAGTTTTATTTTTGCCTCTTTTTTTACCTTTATTTATTTCTATTTTTAATAATAATAATAAAAATCGTAAAAATAAAAAAATTGACCGCCGTAAATTGCCGTCAATTAAAAATCTAAAAAAATATATTTTATTTTATTAAGTGTTAATTATTATGAACATTTAGGAAGTTTAAAGTATTTAAAAACATTTAAACCAAATAAATTAATTAAAATTTTGAACTAAAATAGAATGTTTTTTGTAACACTTAAAAATATATATATTTGTAAAATTGTGTCATTGATTAAATTGGTGCAAATTAAATTAATGTAATAAAAATTTATACAAAAATTTATAAAATAGTTAACATTTTTTAGACCATGTTTGGGTAATACAGATGTGTGTGTGTGTGTGTGTGTGTGTGTGTGTGTGTGTGTGTGTGTGTGTGTTTTACATTTAATGCTTCCTTCCATCCTACATTTATCCACTCTTTCGATATGTGGAATTGTCAGGATTTTCTCCTTTTCAAGAGAACTTCTAGAGTCTAGACGGTCTAAAGTCTAGACTGTTGGAAAAATGTTTACGATAGTAAACAAAAATGAGAAAAATAACAGTCCTGACTGATCACCTAATCCCAGGCTCTGATAGAGGTCAGGTGACACCAGCGATGACTCAGCAGGTGACTAATACCAGAAACTGCAGAGCTCATGCTGACGGCGGGTTTTCAGTTGTAAACATCGCCACCTCACGTGCTTTCCAATAGTGCAGCTCGGTCACATGACAAGCCCTTTTCTCTCTCTCTCTCCCTCGAACAGGAAATTCTTCTCCGCCCTGTCACATGATCCACGAAGGTGACATCACCTCGTAACCTTTTATTTATTTCTTTAGGTTTTGTTTTTTTTTTTTTTTACACAAATTCCTGAAACGTGAGGTAAAGACGTGATTGCGAACTCTGAAAGCGTCATTGCATCATGTTTATTCCGATTGTAAACGACACCACGTGATTCCCGTCGACCCACTGATCGCCATCCAGGGGGGCGTTTTGTTTTAATAGGTTTTTTGTTCGTTTATTTTTTACTCTTATTACGCAGATAATAAAGTTCAAAAGTATGCGGACACCCTCCCCCCTTCGTTTTGACCGTCCTGTTTGTGCATTCGGAGCCCAGTTCCTCTTATAATAATCTCCACTCTTCTGGGAAGATGTTCCACTAGATTTTGAAGGTAGTGAAGGTACTGATGTAGGTGACAGTGAAGAGGTCTGGGGTGACACTCCAATTTATTCTAATGGGGCAGCTTGGTGGTGTTGGGATTTGAACACACAACATTCTCAAGGACATTTCTGGAGCTGAACTTACAACCTTTTCAAGGATCTGGGAGTGTTGGGATTTGAACTCACAACCATCACAAGGGCCTATCAGTGGGTGGCAGATTGCTGGCGATGGGGATTGAACTCACAACCTTCACAAGGGCCGAGCAGTGGCACTGTGGTAGTTTTTAGGATTTCAACTCACAACCTTCTCTAAGACAGTTCTGGAGCTGACATTTAAGCTCACTACCTAGTCAAGAGCCCTATGATGGCAGTGTGGTGGTGCTGGGATTTGAACTCGCAACCATCTTCAGGACATTTCTTGTGCCTTTTGAACTCATGACTTTCTCAAGAGTCCAGCAGTGGCAGCTTGTTGGTGCTGGGATAGGAACTCACAACCTTTTTAAGGACATTTCTGGAGCTGGCATTGGTACCCATTACCATCTCACGGGTCCAGCAGTGGCAGCTTGGTGGTGCTGGGATTTGAACTTATGCCCTTCTTAAAAACACCTCTAATGCTGGTTTTGGTACTCATGACTTTCTCAAAGGCCACTCCTGGGCTCTTGAGTTCTAGTCGGAAGCACAACCAAGCTGGGATTTGAACTCGCAACCTCCCGACTAGAAGCCGCTGATCTGCCACACCTCTCGTTGGAATCTTTACCGAAATTAAGGCAGGAAATTAAAAATAAAAACACCTGGAGGAATCCGCACGCTTTCCAAAGCCCGTTGTAGTGTGTTATGTCACACCAGCGTATCGGGGAACAGGATCGGATTTCATAAACGTGACTCACACAAACATCTGCGCAAGCAATATGTCAGCGCTATTAGTATTACAGAACTCCATTATCCCAGGATCGAACGGAACCTCTCACGTGATCGAGGTCCAGAGAACCGTGGATATAGTGATAATGTGATAACACACACACACACACACACACACACACACACACACACACAATAGAGGAATTAATACTGCGCTTGTGTTCACAGCAATGTTGCATCCTGGAAGGATCAGCACGAACTACTCGTCTCCCGTTACTATGACGCATGCTGCAGTCACGCCACAGAACCATCAGACGATGTCATCTTGAGCCGAGTGATCCAATTGGCCAGGAGGCTTGCATCACCTGTCCCGCCCCAGCCCCTCCCCTCCCCCTCCTCCTCCTCTATATCAATTCTGCATGAGGGCTTGGAAGCCTTCCACGCAGTCACATGACCTTTTCCTGATCGAACGCAGATTCACCGTATCACGCTTAAACGTCGTTATGCTCTCTCTCTCTCATGTTTCTCTGGAGGGTCCATAATCCTTGAGGGTCCATCTCATCATACATGCTATGACCTACAGTACGTGGACACCTTCAGCATCCCATTCTAGATTTATTCTCCCGTTAATTCCCCCTCGAAATAAGTTCAAAGTCGTGGATCAGTTTTGTTTAAATAAAGGGAGTTTTTCAATGTTAGCGCATCCGATGACGTCCTCAACATCCATGTGCCTCAAAACTTTTGACGTTTGACGGGAAAAAACAGTAGTTTTGCGCATAGTGTCTATGACTCATTTGGATTACTTGCTTGACCTTATCGTTTTGAGCCGAACAGAAACTGGAAATGGAAACAAGGAACTGCTGTGACCAAAAAAAAACAAAAAAAAACAAAAAAAAAAAAGCTCTTTGGAGAAAATGTTGCTTTGTCATGAATTTAAAATATTGGGGTTACAAATTTTTTTCTGGCCTTCTCTCCTTTTTTTTTTTCTCCTAGTGCGAGTTTTTCACATTAAATTATATTCACTTTAGAAATCGGTATATAAAACCATAATTACTATATAAAACTATATAAAATATTATTTTGGCGTTTTAATTATTGTATTATATGCTGAGCCTAATGCATATAGTCTATACATCTGATTTATTTATTTATTTATTTATTTATTTATTTATTTATTTATGTAAATAAAATTTAAAGTAAAAAAAAAGGACACAATATTAAAATGTGTATTTTATTGTCGCAGCCCCAATTATTATTATTTTTTTTATTCAATCAATTAAATTACATTTTTGGGCGAAACAGATAAAATAAATATTGATTTTACTGATTTACTGATGTCA
This sequence comes from Silurus asotus, assembly GCA_024362625.1. NCBI lineage: Eukaryota > Metazoa > Chordata > Actinopteri > Siluriformes > Siluridae > Silurus > Silurus asotus. Next base: position 11,163,181 of record MU551526.1, read on the forward strand.
TAAGTTACATGACATTATATTTGGTAAGCACAATACATATAGTTTATATATTTTATTTATTTAATTTCATATTTTTTCTGGTCACTTCAAAGTATCAGAAAAGGAAATTATTATATTATATTATAATTAAT
>MU551526.1:11164641-11185098 GCA_024362625.1 Silurus asotus
TATATATATATATATATGGTAAATATTCACTATAAAAAAAAACTAGTAAATAAAATAAAAAAATCAAACATCTATCCAATATAAGAGCTCGGTAGGATGACACAAAGCTGAGCTAATGGTTCTTCAGCCTGTAAGAGGGTGAATCACGTTTACTGGAACTCAGTAAGTGATAATGAAAGTGATAACAGATCAGTCTCGGTTTTTGTAGCAGCAGAAGCAGTGGCGGTACTGCTTTCTTCTCGGTCGCGTGATCTTGAGGAAAACAGGACGATTTGGCCTCACCTAACACACACACACACACACACACACACACACAGACACACAGACACACACAGGGCTGACCTGCCATTTCCCGGAAAGGATGATGTCATTGTTTTCCTGTGAGATACTGTACTGCCTGGGTTTCTTTTAAAGGAACAATACTGTAATAAAGCCAGTTACCAGTTCCAGTTGCCTTCATGTACACACACACACACACAAATGATTAAACAAACAAACAAATAAATAAATAAATAAATAGTCCTCTTCCAGTATGACAATGTTCCAGTATCTCCATGGTGTTAAGGGTCGGAGTAGAAGAACTCCTGCGCAGAACCCTGTCCTCCTCGACCCTTCTTCAAATGGGACTGGAGACTCCTTACCTCCTTCAGCAGCAGTAACATGACACGAGAGATGATGCTTGAGTCAAATCTATCTATCTATCTATCTATCTATCTATCCATCTATCTATCTATCTATCTATCTATCTATCTATCTATCTATCTATCTATCTATCTATCTATCTGTCTGTCTGTCTGTCTGTCTGCCTGCCTGCATGTCTGTCTGTCTGCCTGTCTGTCTGACTGTCTGTCTGTCTGCCTGCCTGCCTGTATGTCTGTCTGTCTGCTGTCTGTCTGTCTGTCCTACAAAAGTATTGGGACACCCAACTTTTAAGCCCATATGTGCTTCTCTCCACGCTTGTACACGATGTCTCCGGATGCTGTAGCGTGACCTCGAGTGACCTGCTATAAAGCTCAAACCCTATCAAACACCACTGGGAGGAATGAATTGGAACGCCACTCCAGGTCTCCTCATTTCCACACCCAAATCAAAACCTGACTTTACTAACGCTCTTGGAAGAACATCTTACACAAAATCTTGTGGAACATCTTACCAGTAGAGCGGGGCTTATCATAATGAGTCATTCGGGACTGAATGTGTTAAAAAAGTGAAGAATCTTATGGTCAGGTGTCCATGTCTATGGAGATTTGTTTTTTGTGGATGTGTGTGGAAGATCTCGAGTGGCCTGTGTTAGAGCTCGAACCTTATTAGAGACCTTCGGGATGAGTCAAAAACGAAACCCTGAAGAAATATAAAGGTTTTGAAAGAGCAAATGTGGAATGGGATGTTCAGTAAGACACACATTGTGGTCTTTTGTCTATGTCGTGTGTGTGTGTGTGTGTGTGTGTGTGTGTGTATTATATTGTCCTTAAGGTGATAACTTTCCAAATGAATCAACAACCACAGCAGCAGGGGGGAAACCCGCTGAGTACAATATTAAGCTTTATAGCTCCAGGCGTGACTGAGATAACGTTTCTAATCCTGGCGGCCGATGAGATACGCAACAATGTTGTGTTTGGATTCGTATTGTATTGTTTCCTGGTAACACACTTGATGTTGCACTGCACCGGATTAGGTAGAGGAGCAGAAGTTTCCAGAACAGTTTTAGTGGTATGGGATTCACACACACTGAAGGAATCTATAGTGTGTTGCACTCCATTCTCTGATCATCCAGAAACACACTCCTCGAGAGCTCTTACCCCTGCCCTTTAAGAGACCTTTAGCACAGGGGTACCTGACTCCACTCGTAGTTCTCTGGAGCCCTGACGTAAGCACAGGAACCTACTATATCTATCTTAACTATTGACTGAGCAGCTGGAATGGAGATGGGGATCCTCGATTCAGAGGCAGATTTTGGATTCCATTATTAGATGGAATGATGTGGGAGATTAGATGGAGGTTCTAATCTACTGTATATAATCATATAATGCATGGTACAAGTGTGCGGTTCTTCACCCAAAATTGTATACCATCATATGGAACATCTTCACAAGCTATGGTTAAATTATGTATAAATGATATATAAAAAATATAAATATATATTTGATAATATAATTTTTTTTTAAAATAAATGCAACACTCTTTTTTTATCATATGGATTCAATTGAGCATTCAATTAAATTGGTGCAAATTAAATTGAATAAATAAAATTAAATAAATGGAAAAAATTAAATAGTTTACATTTCTTAGACCCCTTTTGGATAATATAAATTTATTATTATTATTTATATATTTATTGGAATTGTTGTGTATGTTTTCGAGGTTACAAATTAGTTATTTAAAATATGTTAAAAGTGGTGGCGGAGGCTTAATAATTTTGCGGTCCGTCACTTAATATGTTCCTGAGGGAACTCGGTTTATAACTATGTTCCGCATATGAAATGGATTGCATTCAGTACAGTATTATTATTGTATACATTATTATGAATATTTTGTTTTAGTATATTTTATAGTCTATTTGATAGTATTTATAGCTCTTACATCATTAGGAGATATGCATAGTCAATGACGAACATTGTAACAACTTACGAATAAATTAATGGTACGAAGAATCGTTCAGAAATGTAACTCGTTCATAAGGTATATATATATATATATATATATATATATGATTTTTATGATTTTGTTACTTTTTTATTTTATGAGAGTTTGCATAATAAACATCCTGTCGTGATCCTGGTCCACCTTGTGTCATCAGTGTGACAGTGACATTTTATGGCCCTGATTCCCAACAAAAGGTTGAGGAAATAGCAATGTGGCTGAGGGTGGAGGTGGGAATAGAGGTGTAGATGGCCACTGAGTTGGATTTGGGGATGGAGATAGACTTGGTACAGAGGTGGAGGTGTAGATGGAGATGATGTGTGGACAGATGTGAAGATAGATGGAGAAAGATATGGAGGCTACAAATGAGATGGAAATAGGGAGGTGGGGATGGAGATGGAGATACATGGATATGGATTTGGAGATGAAGGTGAAGAGAGATGGAGTTGGGAATTTAGGTGGAGGTGGATAGAGATGGATGTGTGGATAGATATGGAGATTGATGTATGGAGTTAGATGGTGGTGGATTTAGAAGCTTGGCCACTTATGGTGTGTGTGTGTGTGTGTGTGTGTGTGTGTGTGTGTGTTCACAGGGTTGCCTGATTGCATCATCGCAAACCAAAGCTGCTGGCCCGGGTGCTATAAATAGGATGACGTCAACCAGGCCCCGCCCACTTACTAGTAAAATACCACGCCGGGGTTCTACTATAAAACCGGACCAGGGTGATGCAACGCGCTCAGCTACAGCTGTAACTTCTCACAGAGACACACAGACACAAGAACAAACCCCGGCTGGAGTTTTTAAGACAAACACACGCTTCTAAACGAGGTAAGTTACAACTCCATTGTCATTGTCGGAGCTTCAAGCCGACAACCGAACGCGGTTCCTGGGAGACGCTCTTTAAACACTTTCGGTGTTTAATTGCTTCTCTCGTATCTCTGTTAAAAAGCTGTGAGAACATAAAGAACCTTCTAATAAACCCACAGGAACACTTTAATATCAAAAGCGTTTGTCGGGTTTCTGCGGTAAACATTTGTAACTCCGGCGCTGCATTTAAAACTGTAACACTGTAACAATGTTACCCGCGCGCACTCGCGGGACGCGCGTTCACGACATACCAGGAGGCAACTTTTCCCGTGGAGCTTCTGGAACTTTCACAGGCGTGTTCGGACATGTTCAAGATTTCTCATCCATCTAGAAATAACTCGCCATGTTAACAAACCCAAGCCGATTTCCAAACTTGAAAATAAATATTGCTTTGTTTTTGTTTATTTTTTGTAGAAATTGATATGATTTGTGTTATTGTGTCAAATAAGTTGCTGTTTTGATCTTCCAGGGATTTCAGAATGATGCTTCAACATCCCGGTTTGGGTCTGGGTCTTGGTACTGGTCTGGGTTCCGGTCTGGGTCCTTCGGAGATCAGCGTGTCGGCTCTGGTTCCGTGTCTGTCGCCGCCCGGGTCGCTCACGCTCGACGACTTCACTCATTTCAGCCCGTTGGTGAAGGAAGAGCTGAGGTACGCCATCCACAACAAACGCCTGTCCGGAGGAATGAGTTCGTCCAACACGAGCTGCTCCGGGTACAGCCCTGAGAATCCCGCAGAGCCGCTCAGACCCAAGAGAGAGGTACTTTCACGTGTACGGGAGCATTTCATTTGATCAGGTTAATTATCACGTTCTTAACGAGCTCCTTAATCGTGTTCTAACTAATTGTTTATCTCTACAGCTCACGACGGAAGAGGTGGATCGCAGGAAGAGACGGCGGGAAAGGAACAAAATTGCCGCCGCAAAGTGCCGGAACAAGAAGAAGGAAAAGACAGACTGCTTGCAAAAGGTATCAAAGGCTGATGAAATATCTGAAGGTCCGATCCATGGACCATAGAGAAGATTTATATATAGTTGGAGATGTTTCGAAAATGACACGTCTTTTTTTTCGCAGGAGTCGGAGAAGTTGGAGTCCGTGAACGCCGAGTTGAAGGCGCAGATCGAGGAGCTGAAGAACCAAAAGCAGCAGTTGGTCTACATGCTCAACCTGCACCGGCCCACCTGCATCGTCCGGGCACATAACGGACAAACCCCCGAAGACGAGAGGAACCTGTTCATCCAACAGATCAAGGAGACCACGCTGCAGTGCATGAGCTTCACCACGGCCGATTCGGTCGACCCCGTCCTCCTAGACGTGTGCGAAGGTCCTCATCTTTGAACAAAAAAAAAAAAAGAACAGTATCCCAGACTGGACTAATGAGTCATTAGGACAAATGTACGATATGGACAAAAGTTTGTGGACACTTGACCATAACGATACGATTTGTAAGTGCTTGATTTGCTCTCATGATAAGCTCCCAGACGTTCGTTTATTTTGCGGCGATTCGTTCAGCCACAAGGGCGTTGGGTACCAAAGTATGTGAAGAAGACCAGGGGTGCGGTATCACTTCTTCCAGAATGTGTTCGATAGGGTTTGAGTTCTATAGCGGGCCGCTCGAGATCTTCCACCGGAAACCAGATGTTTACGGAGCTGCTGAGGAAGAAGCACATAAAAAAAAAAAGAAAGTGTCCCAATACTTTTGGCAGCCGTACGTATTGTCGAAGCGCGTACACGAACATCACTACAGATGATTTGATGTCTTTATTCTGTATTTGAATGTTATTTACATTTTTTGTTTGTTTGTTTAGTTTTTTACTCGCACCGTGACCCCATTCGTTATCCGCTCACTGGCACCAAGCACCGGTTTGAGAAAGACGGCGCTGCGTATCCGAGAACGTATTGTTCATCGTTCCACGTATCGCACGCCGGTCCCATGTAGTGAATGAAGCACCAATACGATGCGTTTTTCATGTTTATGGTCGTACGTGACACCTTTTCACGTCTGTATAATCTGCCACTTCAAGCTGCTACGTTTTGTACAAATATCTCAGGTCAGACAGGAAGTACCACAGGAACGCACACAGGAACAAGGACACGGAATAAAGACAAGAAAATGAAGTTTGTTCCTTGTTCTGTTTCGTGTTGTGTTTGGTTTTTTTCTGTATTGTATTGCTTTGAGTTGTTCACGTGTCCTGAAATGTTCTACTGTATTTTTATATCTTCATATGTGTGTGTGTGTGTGTGTGTGTGTGTTTGTTGGAGATGCACAATCTTGTCACTTTAAAGAGGATTAAACTCCCGCGGTCACCATCATGTCACGTGTTTCACGTTCAGCACTTTTTTTTTTCTCCAAGCGGAAGTGTAGTATTATTTTTCCCCTCTCAGAGATTTATTTGAAATTTCCGTCGAAGTCAGACGAGAGACGCAGGCGTCATGGTGTTATATATATATATTTTTTTTATATACATAACTATGTATAATGTGGTTTTTCACTACAGCACCTTTTCCGTTTGTATGTCATTATTAATTATTATAAATATTTTGGCTTCTCGGTCGTGTTCAAACCTCTTCAAGCTGTATTGTAATTGTATTTATGTTTGGTCACGTCATTAAAAACAACCTGAACGCCTTTTTATTGTTTGGATCTTATTTGTAAAAAAAAAAAAAAATCATGAGTGAGCAAAATGGAGTCATAGATCATCTGGGTGTTTTTTGTTGTGTTTTTCTTTTTCCATAATCGTATCAAAAATTATTGCGCAGTCGGGTCACGTCTACAAGTCTAAACATGCAGGATTTTACGGGTCATGGTTCAAGGTTGCTCGTGATTTACACTTTACATACGTGATGTAACAGTGGTTTTTTTATGCTAGTAGTCTTGCTAGGTATTAAGATTTATAGTATTTAGAGAAAAAATACAAAACTTTATTATTTTTTTATTTCATTACATATCATTTAAAATGTTTTTTTTTTTTTTTTAAGACTATTCTTGAAGAATAATTCTTAATTTCTTGCTAAATCCCTTACTGAATTTTTGTATGAATTTTCTTCAAATTCTAAACGAATGTTCTTCATTTTTTTAAATAATTTTTTCAAATGAATTTTTTTTAAATGTTCTTAATTTTTTTATTTTAGTTTTTTTTGTTTTAATGATGTAAATAAATATTTTTTTTTTTAATTAATTTTTTTAATTAATGAATTTTCAAATAATTTTACTTGATTTACTTAATTTATTTTATTTTAATATGTAAAAATCTACATATATCTGCAAAGTCGATAATAACCTTATTTTAACCATAATAATAATAATAATAATAATAGTAAATATATAATGGGCAGTTATTAGAGGAAAAACCCAAAATCATGCATAACTGAGTAAAAACTGAGTGTTCTAAGGAAATTAACTTGAATACAACTGATTAGAGTAAAAACCTGGTGAAGTATCAGATACTGTAACATGTGCAATACTAAAAGGTCAAAAAAGAAGGAAAGAAAAAAGTACCCACCGGTCCCAAAACATTCAGTGGAATTCCACAGAAATGGTCGAATAATGAAACATTGGCAGGATGTGAATCACAGGGGATTCTCTTTCTCTCTCTCTCTCTCTCTTTTCTTTTTATATTTCTTTTCTTTCTTCGCAACACCCTTGAGGTCATTTCCAGCCTGTGTAACGTCTCTACGTGATTTCGTAACCGCTTTCAGTTTGGGTTTTGATGTTACGTTTATTCGCTTTCTTACAGTGAAAAACACTTTATGAAGAAATGTTTGTGGTCGTCTGATCTTATGATTTGTTGCATCTGCGTTTAGAATAAGTTCGACTTTTCTGCTGATGATGTTCCACTAGATTTTGTGAACATACAGTATGTGAGGCCACGAGGGTGGTAGTGAAGTCAGGTGTGGGTGAGGGACGGAGGCCTGGGGTGGCTTTGTGTACAGGGGTGTCCCAATACTTCTGACCACAGACAGACAGACAGACAGACAGATAGACAGATAGATAGATAGATAGATAGATAGATAGATAGATAGATAGATAGATAGATAGATAGATCAGCATTAAACAGATGTGCGATAAAGACAGAAGTTCCACATGTTGCACCATGAGAAATACACTGAAGTAACGTAAGAGCGTAAAGATGAGAAATTTGTAAGAGCAGAAATGCGAAATTGACAAACAATTCCAAAATATCCTGTGTGTGTGTGTGTGTGTGTGTGTGTGTGTGTGTGTGTGTGTGTGTGTGTGAGACAATTGCTGTATTTCCACATCAGGTAAACGTCATAGTACCAAATGAGCGAATGGGGTACGGAGTTTATATGTATGAAGTATGAATTTCTCAAATGAAGTAATTGGTCTGAAAAAAGTGTGAAGGCAAAAAATAAATCTGAATTTTAATATAATCATTATTAAATATAGAGTTCTCTGTATGGGGGTGCAGAGGGTCATCCAAGGAATGTATCTGTAGGTTTCGTGTAGGTAATGGTAACATCCTCACAATGTTCTCTCTGGGGTCTTTCTTTTTAACCTGAGAAGAAAACCTAATGTAAGACTTCATATCCTGCAAATCATAAACTCCATCCAGGAAACCAGTCAACCTGAAAGAACAGAGTTTGTTCAAATCTTTGTGAGTTCCAGCGCCCCCTATCGGTTTAAAGAATAAATCTGATTTCGGCACATGATCGTTTCCTCTCAGATGATACTTGGTCTGAGTAGATGGACTAAACTTGATGTTCATCGAGCGGCTGTTTGATTCACTTCCTGTTTCTCGCTTGCCATCCCCCCACGCCTACAAATGAACTCGAAGATGGTTTAACACCAGGTCGTGTTACTAAACAAGGCTTTGTGTCAGGATGTAAAAAAAAAAAAATGGGTTGCTAAGAAATGGTTTCACTTCCTGTATAGTGAATCTAATTTGTGTGCTTTTTGTATATATACACACACACACACACACACACACACACACACACACACACACACACACACACGCACGTGCATCTTAATAAATTGATTCATTACACAGTTATGGTTTACAGCTAATAAAAACCCCAAATTTGTAATTTTTTTTATATTATTTAAAACCAATAAGAAAAAAGATTGGATTGGATTTTTAGATTGGATTACCAAAAAAAGTATGAACATGTACAGAACTCAATACACGGCCGCTGCTCCTTTTGCATGAATTAGTGCCGTGGCGTGGAGGCGATCGGTCTGTGACACTGCTGAGGTGTTCTGGAAGCCCAGGTTTCTCTGATAGATGCCTTCAGCTCTTCTGCATTGTTTGGTCTGGTGTCTCATATCTTCCTCTTTACATTGCCCCATAGATTCTCCATGGGGTTCAGGTCGGGTGAGTTTGCTGGCCAATCGAGCACATGGATACCATTGTCCCTGAACCAGGTATTGGCAAGTGTGAGCAGATGCCAAATCCTGCTGGAAATTGAGATCAGCATAAAGTTGATCAGCAGAGGGAAGCATGAAGTGCTCTAAAATGTCCTGGTAGACGGCTGTGCTGAACTTGGACCAAGTTGACCAACACCAGAAGATGACATGACTCCCCAAACCACCACTGACTGTGCAAACTTTACACTGGACCTCAAGCAGCTTGGATTCCGTGCCTCTCCTCACTTCTTCTTCCAGACTCTGGGACCCAAAAATCCAGTCCTTTTTGTCCTTCGCCCAGGTAAGACACCTCTGACGTCGTGTCTGGTCCAGGAGCTGCTCGACAGGAGGAATGGGTGAGTTGTAGCCCATGGAGATGTCTGTGTGTGGAGGCTCTTGAAGCACTGACTCCAGCTGCAGTCCACTCTTTGTGAATCTCCCCAAATTCTTTAATTGGCTTCGCTTTTCTACCATGTTTTCCTTCCATTCAACTTTTCATTCATGTGCTTGGATACAGCAGTCTGTGAACAGCAGCTTCTTTAGTGATGACCTTTTGTGTCTCACCCTCCATGTGCAGGGGGTCAATGATCGTCTTCTGGACAATTGTTAAGTCAGCAGTCTTCCCCCCTATGACTGTGGAGCCTAAACCAGACTAAGACATTATTTAAAGGCTCAGGAACCTTTGCAGGTGTTTGGATTTGATGAGCTGGAGAGTGTTTGAAACCACGAGTCTTCAATATTGAACTTTTTTACAATTTTTTTTACAATTTTCTCACTTTTCGATGATATTCTTACTTATTGACATGCACCTGTATCTATATCTTTATCTTCTCAACTTTCCTCAAACCTCTGGAAAAACTGTTCCAGAAATGGTTTGATGTCCAATCTGTCAAACACAGTATTTCCTGTATCCTCACATATTTCAGACTGCTAAAAAAAAATTACTTCACTTTGTTAACCATAGCTAGCGAAGAATGCTAGTTTGGGTCTCCTCTGATGATTTTATTTATCCCCATGAATCTATACATCGTATAAATAGATACAAAAGTGATCGGTTCACATCGATCCGCAAGACATTTGAAGTTAGGAACAAAATGAAGCAAAAGAACGAATGTGTCCGAACAGAGTATTCCTGCTCCAGGGCTTTCATGACACTGCATGTCCAGTGGTTTTAATTATTTTCTTCTTAGTTCTTATCCAGACAAAGTTCTCAGTAGAGTGAATGGAGGAACAAATAGAAAGTGTTTAAGCTTAGTGGTTTTTTAAAAAGTACCATTCCAGATCATTTACCTTCCTGCAAAGGTGCTTCCAGACACTTATGGGGAAAACTTGGAGAAACATTACCAAGAACTTACTGTACAGGATGTGGGAAATGTGGGAGTCCCACCTTTACAAAGAAAAGAGGTCTAAAAACAAAACATTTGCAAAATCATGTCATGACTGGCAACAGTTAGGAAACACTCCAGTGGTTATGAATTGTGCTTCCTTGTACTGGGTACTTGTGCTGATTCTGGGAATCATCTCTTGATTTTTTATAAGGAAGATCGTTAGCCTGGATATTTGAACTGTGGCATGGCAGGTGTTACGAAATCAGGTCCAATACGAAAGGAACTGAAAGGAAAAGTAAAGGAAAATTACCACATGCTGAACCGATGCTCTGGCTCTACCTAAATACCTGTTCTCTGTGTGGTTGTGTGTGTGTGTGTGTGTGTGTGTGTGTGCGTGTGTGTGTGTGTGTGTGTGTGTGTGTGTTAGTGAGTGTGTGTGTGTGTTTGCCCAAATTTATTGTTGTCAATAAAAATATACTTACAAGCCAGGATACTTACAAGCCAATTCCAGGAGCACAGTCATGGTCAGACTTGTATGGGAGTCAGTAATTAAGTATGTTAGTTAGTTAGTAATTACATCAGTCAGTCAGTAATTCAGCATGCTAGTCAGTCAGTAATTTAGTATGCTAGTCAATAATTAAGTATGTTAGTTAGCTATTAATTATATCAGTCAGTCAGTAATTCTGTATGCTAGTCAGTCAGTAATTTAGTATGCTAGTCAGTAAGTATGTTAGTTAGTTAGTAATTACATCAGTCAGTCTGTAATTCAGTATGTTAGTCAGTCAGTAATTCAGTATGTTAGTCAGTCAGTAATTACATCAGTCAGTCAGTAATTCAGTATGTTAGTCAGTCAGTAGTTACATCAGTCAGTCAGTAATTCAGCATGTTAGTCAGTTAGTAATTCAGTATGTGTCAGTCAGTAATTACACCAGTCAGTCAGTAATTCAGTATGTTAGTCAGTCAGTAGTTACACCAGTCAGTCAGTAATTCAGTATGTTAGTCAGTCAGTAGTTACATCAGTCAGGCAGTAATTCAGCATTTTAGTCAGTCAGTAATTCAGTATGTTAGTCAGTCAGTAGTTACACCAGTCAGTCAGTAGTTCAGCATGTTAGTCAGTCAGTAATTCAGTACATTAGTCAGTCAGTAGTTACACCAGTCAGTCAGTAGTTCAGCATGTTAGTCAGTCAGTAGTTACACCAGTCAGTCAGTAGTTCAGCATGTTAGTCAGTCAGTAATTCAGTACATTAGTCAGTCAGTAGTTACACCAGTCAGTCAGTAGTTCAGCATGTTAGTCAGTCAGTAATTCAGTATGTTAGTGTGACAGTCAATGTCAGTCAGTCAATAAGTAAATCAGTCGACCATCAGTTTGTAAATCATTAAATAATTCAGTCAGTAACTAAGCCAGCAATTGTCAGTATGTTAGCCAGTCAATTAGTAATTTAGTCAGTAAATAAGCCAGACAGTCAGTCAGTCAGCATGTCAGTCATTAAGTCAATCAATCTATAAATCATTAAATCAGTCAGTAATTCGATACGTTAGTCAGTCAGTAACCAAAGTAAGTCATTAAGTCCATCATTAAATGCTTTTTTTGCAGTTATATAAAAAGAAATGATCTATAACAGCACTATCGAGCTTTACCCAAATATGACTGGTTTGAGTCTGGTTCCTCTCTAGGTTTCTTCCTCATATTGTCTCAGAAAGTTCTTCCATAATACTGTTAACGTTGGCTTCCTTATTGGAGATACATTCATATCTAAAGTCTCACTGTGACAAAAAAAATCCTCACCAGGAACATCTCTCAACCAGGATACATGCACTATGGACTCTTTCTTCTATCCGGGAGGCACTCGAGGGAACAGGAAACAGCTTCTTCCACGTCTGTCGAACACGTCAAGCTGACACTTATCTACCTTTTCCTCGAAACGCCAATATTTCGACTACTCTGGTTCACTTTTAATAGTTCAGACAGCTTTCTCTTTTTGAATATTTCACACTTCATACAGTTTGAGCATTCTTTTTTTTTGTTTTCAGCATCAGGTTTTTGGATTCGTATTTACTTTATTCAAAAAGCATTAAATTAAGTTTAATTTCATTTCATTTCATTTCTAGAGCATTTTTAATCACGAACATGATCATTACCCCTAATTAACAAACCAAAGGTGATGGTGTTGAAAAAAACCTTAAAAGGAAACAGACTCCCCTAGGGGGCGTCTGGCATCTGACTGTTCACTGATTGAGAGTTCGGCGTAAAACCAACGTTAAGGGCAAACTTAAGCCTAAACCGTTACCTTGAAAGTGTTTGTATCAATTTTAAGTATCTCGAACTGGAAAACATTTTATGACCCACCATTGATCAACAGGGTGCAGGCTCTTTGTTGGTACCTTGAATAGTGAGGACTACAAAAGAGGCTGGAACTTTCTCTTACAAAGACTTACAGTTATAGAACGGCTTTATAACGAATGTTTGGGACTCAGACACCGTCTCGGTCACAGTCTCAATCCCACCCGGACTCTCAGGCATTTACATTCCATGATTTGGCTATTCTTGGAAATGAAAGTCACCCAAAACAGGGTCCAGCATTCATTTTATTTAATTTTTTTTCAAATGAGAAGAGAAAACTGGAAGAGAAACAAAGAAGTGTCTGCAGTTTATTCTCTTCGAATGTGTAGGACTGTTTTTTTTTACAGAAGTGATACGTTATGAACAGGGACTCCTCCCGAACATACATTATAGTAAAAATGTCCAACGCAACCTGTGTAACATGAATACAATCGATGCATCAGACACTTTATTTATTTTATTTCTTTAGCTTTTATTTTATTAAGTAGAAAATACAAACTTTTGTCGACTTATTGCTATTTTTTGATGGTCAGTTCATCCATCGTATAAAAAAAATACATTCGATACACCCTATAAAACATCATCTACAAATAGGTACACACAGGTACATAAACACAATCCTACGTAACTGTAAAAAAAAAAAAAAAAAAAGATATAAATACGGCAAAATCGGGCTTCGTAGTCATCACGGTCGACACGAAATCCTGAAACCATAAGAGGGTATTTTTGGTTTGGTGTAAAGCAGAAGTGTTCACTCTCATGGCACTCGTTCAAAAGGAGCTGAACGGCGGTGCACCAGATGGATAGTTGGTGGTTTAGTGGTCTAGATCGAGAAGGTAAAGTTTATTCGGCACGTCTATAAAAAGCACATCATGATGACACAATTTGATGCGAGATGAAAGTATAACCCTTCAATATGATATAAAAAATTAAATCAAAATCTTTTTTTTTTAGTGGGAAAGTGGTATTTTTTATAAAAAAAAAATGGCAATGTCCACCAAGTCCACAGGTGTCTGATATTAGAATGAGGAGAACTCAAGGAGGAACTCCGTCTGCTGAGGATCTCGGAGCCGGGGTCGGGAGAACTTCGCTGTTGAGAACGGAACACAAAGGCTCGTGCAACTTGAGAGCCTCAGCCAGGCATCTCTGTTCTTCGAGAAGAAGCTGAACCTCCTTCTTCAGCAAGCTGTTCTGCTGCTCCAAGCACTCGTAAGCCTGTTTGAAGGAGGGGGGATATGTTCACTTCAGATCTATACGACGTGGAGAAAGACTTGAGATTTGAAGGATTGAGTGATTCATGCGTATGAGAAACTATAAATGCACTGTATTACCAACTTTTCCCTTCATTTCAACTACAATCCCCATCTCCATGAAGATATGCTTCACACAGGTTGGAGTGGAAGATCTCGCCTGTCCCTTTCAAGACCACCTTTGGGATGAACTGGAGCTCCCAATCCAGGTCTTCCTCACCTACCTGACTTTCCTAACAGACATGTGGCTAAAAGAAATCTTAGAAATCTCCACAGAACCTGCTGGAACATCTTCACGGAAGCGTGGCGCTCCAAGACCGAATGGAGACAAAAAAGAAGCTCTTATGGCCAGGTGTCCGCATACAAACAAATCGCACGTGAACGCACCTCGTGCAGCTCGTCGGCTCTCTGCGTCTGGCGTTTTCGGCTCCTCTGTGCGGCCACACGGTTCTTCTCTCTTCTCTTCAGCCTTCTCTCATCGTCATCCCCGCTCTGCATCATATCATACATTTACATGTAATACATTTACATCCCATAAATATTACATCATAGGCACGTCCCTACACGTGTGCACTGGGGGTTAAAGGTTTGAAAAGAAAACGGCAGAAGAAAGTGTGCAATTGTTCTTCTCCTTATTTGTATTATTCGTATTGTTCGAAATTGTCTAGAAGCATCGATTCACATTAATTATGCGTGTTATGACGTCAGAACGCCCTTTTTTGCATAGCTCATATGCATATAACGGTGTGAAAATGAATATTTAAACATTGCATTACTACATTGAGGAGATAAGGTGTGTGAGGAGAAGAGACATGGAGGAAGATCATTACCTCACTTCTCCGGTCGAATTGCAGCAGCTCTGGAGCTCTGTGGAGAGACATGCCAGATGAAATCACACGCGCGCGCGTGTGCGTGTGTGTGTGTTGGAGAGGGGGATTAGTCTCCACGCAGGACGAGTCGGAGAGGTGTGATGGGTGAAAGTGTGGTGTTCTTCATCACCGGATGATAGTAATGAGAAACGCTGGCCAAGCGTGCGCTTATTATTGTAAGCCCCATGGCGTTACTTTCTTAGAAGTCACGTGACGCACTAGAGTCGCTGTCAGAAAGCTCGAGCTTCTTCCGCCTGCCGCACTCTCGCTCGCGCGCACACACGCGCGCATGCGCGGCAGACACTTTGGGTCACACTTATCTGCCGTAATTGGACTTAAGGTACTTTCACGTCTAACCCACTCGCGCATGCGCAGCAAACCCCCCCCCCCCCCCCCCCCCCCCTCCATTTATTCTTATGCACTTTCACACATTTATATATTTTCTGATATATAACATAATGCACGCACGTGGTCGCTCCACAACACAACACCCCATCCGGACGCGCATGCGCAGCCCATTATAAGCCCATTATACACACACACACACACATATATAAATAAATAAAATACTCAGTAATGATTTGTGGTTTATTATCTGAACATCACTACAGTAGTAACTGTTGGATTATTCATATTATTTACACACACACACACACACACACACGTATGGGGGGGATTAACACACAAACATTAAACGTCGAACATTTCACATGAAATATGTTTTTTTTTTAATGAGCAAATACACATTTTATTAAAACACTACAATGAGAGCATCATTATTTCAGTTCATCCAGATGTTGAGCAATCCGTGGAAGACTTCTCAAGGTCCATCAAGCTCTCTTTATGCTCTTTAGTGGTGGGCTTCAAACTTTGTGGTACAGTACGGTGGTGGGGGGACCCACACACGGTGCTATATGCACAGACGCTCATGCTCCCTCTCTCTCTCTCGTACACACTCCACCTCTCAGTTATTGGTGTGTGTTGTGTGGAGAAACAGAAGCATACTGCAGGCTGTACTCTCTCTCACTCGCAGCTCTTCTGATGCTGTGCTTCAGAGCAAACTCGCTGCTGCACTGGACCTCACAATGTTTCCCATCAGAGCCGCTGAAAACGTCTCTGTAGGCCTCCAGGGTCTCGGCTGAGGGTCGAGTGATCAGCACCTGGTGAAGACCTTCTGCCCTCTGCCCCACCTGCGACAGAGACTGGGAGAGGACAAACACACAAAAAAAAAAGTTTGTGGACACCTTTTTTAACATCTCATTCCACTGCAACAAGTGCTTGTTTTGTAAAGGTGCTACAGCACACCCTGCGGTCAGGACTGTGTAACTGCAGCTGGAATTACGTATTTCAACCAGCCATCTCTATGAAGATCTGCTTTCAATGGATTGGATGTGTATGGAAGATCTTGAGTGACCTCCTATAGAGCTCAAACCCTTTTGAGCGAATAATTCTGATGGAACAAAATCTGGTGAAACCTCTTCCTGGAAGAGTGGAGCTTATTATGAGCACAAACGGAGACTAGATATCTTTTGCTCATGTGTAGTACATGTATATTCAGGTGTGTATGTGCTGCTCACCTTCATGACTGTAGCCGCTTGTTTGAACATCCTTGGTGCCGTGGCAGAAACGTTGCTCATTATGGCGTCTACGAAAAGGAAATTAATTCGGTGTCGAAACTCATCATTCTCAATCAATTCAAAGTGAATACTTACCCTGAACGGGATCTCGCTTCACTTCCTGGGGCTTCACTGTGCTCTCAAACAAACTCTGCAGCAAGCATGAACAACAAGAAAGCAGCAGGGAATGATCGTGAATTATTCCAGATTTGACATTCATATTAAAAAACAGAAAAGGGTTTCTCCCGAACCATAAGTTTGCGCTCGGCTTTCAGGGACCGGACGAAGTACGGCAGGATTTTCTTCGGGTAGACGCTGCGTTTCCAGCTGGTCTGGACGATCTTGTCATCCAGCAGGTCGTCCACGGTGCTGCACTCGTATTCTGTAGGAGCATCGGATCCCAAAACACGATACACAAGCTCAGGCACACTCCATAATAAGGGGTTGGGATTAGAGTTGCAAAAGGGACAGAAATGTTCCAGTAAAAATGTACAATTACCAGGAATTTATGGGAATTAATTTATAAACTGTATTATTCCCCGAATTTTAAAAATAATTCCCAAAAATTCTTGGTAAGATTCCAATTTGAAAAATTTCCCAAAAAAAGTTGTCCCATATAACCAGAGCTAAATTTAGTGTTGTTTATGTTTGTACTTTTAAGAGTCACCAACATCTGGAATCAAATTCCTTGTGTGTGTCCACACATCTGGTCCAATAAACCTGATTCTGAGATTCTTCACCACTTCTCACACACACCTACTGACTTTCCTCCACCTCTCCAGGCTCCCTACTGTCCCCACAAATCATATTATGCACTGGTGTAACAACAAATAGATAAAAATAAATACATAAATAAACAAATCGAGCATTTGTTTATAGCACTTATAGCACTGTCAGTGATGTCTTTACATTCTCAAGACAGTTAATCAATCAATTGATTATCAATCAATCAATCAATCAGACCTTCACTGTTCTCCTCTGCTGCTTCCTCCCAGGATAAACCTCCAACATTGATGTTCTCCTGTACTGCAATCTCGAAATTCTAGAAAGACAATACAGAAATGGTGATATATTTAATAATATAAATACAAAGCAAGGCGCAAGGCGCAACACACACACACACACACACACACACACACACACACACACACACACACACACACACACACACACACACACACGTATATATGTGTATGAAAGATCTCGTGCCCACCAGCATCATTTCCTCCACCATCTTTTGCACGTCGCTTTGGTTCAGTTCCGGTTGACGCTCCAGCAATTTTCCAAACAAACTTTTATACTTTGCGAGTTGATCAGTAACCATTCTTTTGGATTTGACGTTCACTCGAACATCATGGTGTCTCTCCGCTTCTGCTGCTTCCCCTCCTCCTCCTCCTGGTACTCCTGCCATGTCCGCCATGTCCGCCATGTTCAGCGCCAAATTTTCAAAACAACGCATGTAACGGAAGCGGAACTGCTCGTAAACCCGAACCCGGAAGCGGAATCCTTCTGTGTAGACAGTGTTTGTCTCGGAGTTTTTTTCTTTTCTTTAATAAAAATTATTTTTTTAATTATTGTTTAATTTATTTAAAAAAATAATAAAAATGTTACACCAAAAATATATATTTTTAAGGTGTGGTATTTTTTCTCTCAATTTAGTAAAGGGAAGAAAAAAAAAAAAACAAGACACAACATTTAGCAGAATTATATAATATAAAAAACAGAAATAAATATAAACAGATTAAATCAAATAAAATCAAATGAAGGATGGAAGGAATGAATGATTATTAGACACATACAGAGATTATCTACATACTTATACAATAAAACTATAGGATGAAAGGAAAGATGAATTGAAGGATCAAAGGGTGTATACAAATGGAAGAATAGGAATGAATAAAGGAAATAGACAAATAAAAAGATCAGGAAGGAAGGAAGGAAGGAAGGATAGAGACGGGTACATTTAAAAAAGAGGAAAAAGACAGGAAGAAAAGACTAACAGATTAGAAAAAAAACAGAAGTGAATAAAAAAAAGGATGGAAGGAACAGGAAAGAGGAAGACAGAAAGATGGAGAAGGTAATATAGGGAGGAAGGAAGGAACGATAGAGATGGGTACATTTAAAGAAGAGGAAAAAGAAAGGAATAAAAGACTAACAGATGAGAAAAAAACAGGAGCGAATAAAAAAAAAGGATGGAAGGAACAGGAAAGAGGAAGACAGAAAGATGGAGAAGGTAATATAGGGAGGAAAGAAGGAAAGAAGGAAGTAAGGAAGAAAGGAAGAAGGAGGAGGTTTATGGTTGTGGTGAGAGATGGATGGTTTGAAAGTGTCAGATGTAGAGGACAGAGTAATATGGAGACGGACCATCCACTGTGGAGACCCCCAACATGAGCAGCCTTGAGTCATGTTTAAAATGCAAACACAATTAATACAATCGCTCCTGGAGCTAAAAGTGTTTCTGTAACATCACCGCTCAAAATAACCTGGTGGTGTTAATAGACCCGAAGCAAATATATGTTTCATATGTATTTACTATAAACACTGTCCCACACTTCTGGTGTTTTGAATCTGTTTTTTGTGTCAAGGCAAAACAATTTAAATATTGTCAAGTCAAGTGTATGTGTCTAGAACACAACGCAGTGCATCATTGGAAGTATGAGGAAACCAATTAACCCATAGATATCTGGTAGAAAAAAGGATACGAGAGATCTAAAACACGTCATTCTGCAAAGACTCGCATATCAGAACTTCTAACTTCTTCTTCCTAATGGTACATTTTATTGATTAAGTACTGGGACACCTGACTTTTCCAGCCATATGTGAAACATCTTGATCCCAGAAGATGTAAAGGTTAAAAGTAAAAACTTGAGCAGGAATGTCCTTGATAATGTAAAGATAAAGATAGAAGAAATATACATCGTTATATTCCAACGCTCTCTGAGATTCCTTTTGTTGAAGGAATAAATATCAAAAAATAAAATAAACATTCCTTATTTCATTTCCCGACAGTTCATACCAAACGTATCTCCCAGTTCTCCACAAAAACTGCTTATTTATTGTCATTGGATCGTTTATGATGATAAAGTTCACACCCTTCTAAAAAATCTGAAACCTTTGTTTTTGCTGTTCTTTCCTCCTGACCTTTTGTGGAGATTTTTAAATCAGAATAAACAGTACTGTTTACACTGAGGGTGATGTGAGAAGACAAATCCCCCTAGAGAAAATGCTAAGATTGCTCTCTCAGGCTCCCTTGCTGTGAAGTTCTCCCTCAAAAAATACTTTCGCCTCCAGGATAAATTATCGAGACCTTACAGAGACGACATAGCTTTGTGCTGAGCTATGGCAACTACATGGGATTTTCTCGAAACGCATTTTATGGCTCCCGTCCACCAAATTTCGGGACAGATTGCACTGTACTGTGATGTAAAGGTCCTTAGAGATGAGGCCTGGTCAGATTTAACTCTTAACAACATCCTTTATGCTGAAATACACGATATTCCTACTATACAAGAGCCTCCTCAAAGAAATCTGTCATGGAGGCCATACTGTAAACTGACCAACACACCCACATATGTGGTTGTTCCTCAAATTATAGACTCAACTCTTCTCTTCTAGAAAGTCTATCTAGATTTTGATTAGTGTTTAGTCATTGTCTAGTAAACTCAGGTAGTGATGATGGTGGAGGTCAAGATGCTCCAGTTCCAGTTCATTTCAATGGTGTTATATCAATGCAGGATGTCTTGGATTGACCACAGAGCATAATCGTAATTAGACCTTCATCCTTCACAGATCTTGTCAGCCACTAGTAGGCCTGTAATCCCTGTGGTCAAGACTTTCTTCAAGGTCTTATTCATGAATCAAAGCCAATGGATGGCCTCTTTTCAAGAGATCTAGTCAATAAAACATTTCTTACAAAAAAACAAGGAATTCCTGCTACGCTGTCCAGGACAACGCTCCCAGCCTAGACACCATGGCATCTTTGTTAGGACAAAAAAAAAAGTAAATCAGAGGTTTAGTCTAGCGTTTAATGTAGGAAACATGTAGGACCATTGAGGATGTGGTAAGATTCCGCATTAAAGAATCAGATGAGTATATACTTGCACACTACATACTGTAAGATATACCTTCTCCTTGTATACATCCATATTCCATATTATATGTTTTATATATATATATATAT
>MU551526.1:11188478-11200719 GCA_024362625.1 Silurus asotus
ATATATATATATAAAAAGTACTGAAAACATGTAATGCTCTGAAAGCATTGACATTTTTGTAATTTTTTTATTTTAATCTTTAATTGTTAATTTATTTATTTTTTTCTCTGGAGGTAAGTGTACATTTGACATGAGTATGTAATATCTCTTGTTCTTTTGGCATTTAATAAAATAAAAAAAATGTTAAAAAATGGGAAAGAAGAAGGTGAAGAAGGTAAACAAGGTGAAGAAATATATATATATAAAAAGTACTGAAAACATGTAATGCTCTGAAAGCATTGACATTTTTGTAATTTTTTTATTTTAATCTTTAATTGTTAATTTATTTATTTTTTTCTCTGGAGGTAAGTGTACATTTGACATGAGTATGTAATATCTCTTGTTCTTTTGGCATTTAATAAAATAAAAAAAATGTTAAAAAATGGGAAAGAAGAAGGTGAAGAAGGTAAACAAGGTGAAGAAGAAGAAGAAAATGTATGATATATAATATCAGAATGAATAAAGTTATGAAAAGTGGGTCCACGATTTTTCTCGGATGATGCAACACAATTAGACCGCCACTTTTGGAGATCTCACTTTGCCACTGACGTCATCACGGCGCGACTAATACGATTTCCGACGTCCAGCCTTTATGGGCGTGTACCCTAGATAGGATGACGGTGGAACGTACCACGCCATCGCCGGCATCACATGCTCCAGCTCCGCGCTCAGGCTTTGAAAGCTAACCGGCATCTGAGGCAGGAACGATGTGTTGAGCTCGGTGGAAGAGAGAGAGAGAGAAAGAGAGCGAGAGAGAAAGAGAGAAAACGCGTGTTAGAGAAGAGGAACAAGGAAGAGCATCATCATCATGGTGGCGGGTGAGATGATCCAAGAACCAGTGAGGCATGGAGACACACCTGCTCAGTATGACAGCGTTGCGGACGGCGATGTCAAATTGAGCATAAGCGAAGCCCCGGAACACGAGACGGAATCTTCATCCTGTCCTCCAAACGAGAAAGAGGCCATGCTTCCCGGGGAGAACCAGCCTCCTCATCCTTCTCCAGCTCTCCAGATTCGCTTGTCCCGCAGGCGCTTTGTGGTGCTCCTCATCTTCAGCTTATACTCACTGGTCAACGCGTTCCAGTGGATCCAGTACAGCATCATCACCAACGTGTTCACGCACTTTTACGGCGTCTCCAATCCCATGATCGACTGGCTCTCGATCGTCTACATGGCGGCGTACATCCCGCTCATCTTCCCCGCCACCTGGCTGCTGGACCGCCGCGGGCTGCGCGTCACCGCGCTCATCGGCGCCGGCCTCAACTGCGCGGGCGCGTGGGCGAAGTGCGCGAGCGCCGCGCCCGGCCTGTTCTGGGTCACCTTCGCCGCGCAGGTCGTGTGCTCCGTGGCCCAGGTGTTCATCCTCGGCCTGCCCTCACGCATCGCCTCGGTGTGGTTCGGCCCAAAAGAGGTGTCCACTGCCTGTGCCGCAGCCGTGCTGGGAAACCAGGTATTGTGACGTCAGAATGGCTTTTTATTTTATTTATTTATTTATTTATTTTAAACCTGGTCAAGTGATTTTTCATTCATTAAGTTATATATATATCAGTTTGATTTCGTACAGATTGCCAGAGTGCAATATGATAGACCTGGAAACCCTTTCACCACTGATCGAGCTTCTCCTCAAGAGCTTTTGGACTATTCAAATCTGTATTCAAATGAGAACAACACATTTTGATTTGTAGATCAAGTTTGATGAGATCTCTTCCCGGGGCGGAGACGAGATCTCCTCAGGGTGACAGCGAATGTTCCGAACATTTGTTCTAGCAGGATGAATATTCTGAAATTTAGCTTTTTTTTTTTTAATCTCCTGAACCCAATAAGTTGAAGTCAATCAGTAGTAGTCGTGTATGCATTAATATCGAGGTCCCGTGTTGGGGTCTGATGTGAGTTACGAATTCAATTTTCTTACTATAGAGTCTGTAAAAAAGTTTGGAAACACCTGTTGTTTCATGGTTTGTGAAAGACACATGCATGTTCCTTTTGTTTTCTATGCAACCAACTGTGTCTCTTGTAAAAACCTGCCAAATGTGTTGGAAATCTGATTCATCCCGAGCTGAAAAGCATCTCAGAACACATTAAACTGCTAAAAGGACACACCAGATTCCACAACCGGACAGATTTTAAGCAAGAAAATTGTCTAGCAACCTGTTGCCAACCAACAACTATTCAGTCTCTGTGGTGTTGAGAACATGATATCACAATACAAGAACCTGAAAACAAACGTATACTGGAAGTGAACAAAACTCACTTCCTGTCAGGAGTTGGTGTCGAATTCATTATTTGTTTTGTACTCGAATATTAGCATTTTTACCAGCATCAGGCTGGGAATTGTTTTTTGTTTTTGTCCGCGATTTGTGCTAAATTGGTGTGATTCAGTCAATGTTTTGGCAATTAAGAAACGTCTACGGAGATCCGCTCGGTTTGTTGTTTGAACGTCGCCTTGCTTTGAAAAATCCTGTGGTTAATCTTGTGCTCTTGATTGTCACGCTAATCAATAAACCATAATCGATTCTCTCTTTCCATCACTCAGCTGGGTGTAGCCATTGGGTTTCTGCTCCCACCTGTCTTGGTCCCCAACACACCTGAAGATAAAGACCTGATGGGCCACAATATAAGTATAATGTTCTATGGGACGGCGGCCATCTCGACCGTACTCTTCATTTTAACGGTCATCTGTAAGTTTTTTTTTTTTTTTACATTGTTCGCTTTTGATACTGAAATAGCTTTGTTTAGAAAAGTGAGGACCACCAAGTTGCTATGACTCCTTAGTGAAGCCTCAATAGCTCTGTTATGTCAATGACATAATTGTAAATGGTTTCCAGGATAAGGACATCTGCCAAATGCCATAAATTTGAACAAAGAGCAAAGTAACACTAAAGAATTATAAACCCATACAAGGGTCAGCCTGAATACTGTATTGTGATTGGCTGGAAGTTCAGGCGTGGGTGTTTTTCAGAGCATTGAATCCCATTGGCTGTCGGTTGCAGTATAAATAATGCAAATATGCTGCTTGTAGATACCTGGAACCTTAATAACATCCAGTTTCATCAGGAGTCAGCCATTTATTTACATCCAGTTTCATATTGTAGACATTTCTATTGATTTCTATTTACTGAGCTTCTATGGAGGATTTTTGCATGTGGTGGAGACGAACCAGAGAAGGAAATTAGCAAAATAATGTGAAAAGGCACCTCTTACTCTTAGTAATTGATTACTAGTTTTTCATGAATTAATAAACAGATGAGGTGTTTTATGGCTTATTTGATAAATTTTTTTTTTTTCCTCTTCCAGTCATTCAGGACAGACCCTCTTCACCGCCAAGTCAAGCTCAGGCGGTGTTGCCCACAGGCCTTGCAGAAGATTATTCCTATAAGCGATCCATCATCAATCTATTCAAGAGCAAGCCCTTCCTCCTGCTCCTGCTGAGTTACGGTGAGACGCGTGCTTTCGGTTCGGTTCGGTATCGGACTAAACCCGGTTTCAAATCACTAATTGGTTTTCGGAACGCTGTTTCATATTTTAGGAATCATGACGGGATCATTTTATTCGGTGTCCACGCTCCTTAACCAGATGATCATCACTTACTATGAGGTGAGTTCTTTGCCTTTTTTTTTTTTCCCCTTTCCTCCTTTTGCCATTTTCTCCTTCTTCCTATTCTTTCTATTGTTTTTTTCCTTTCTTCTTCTTTTTTCCCCTCCTCCTTTTCTTTTCTTCCTTTTTCCATTTTCTCATTTTTTTTCTTTTCCTTTCCACTCTCTACTTCCCCTCTGTTCCTT
Source organism: Silurus asotus (assembly GCA_024362625.1). Classification (NCBI taxonomy): domain Eukaryota; kingdom Metazoa; phylum Chordata; class Actinopteri; order Siluriformes; family Siluridae; genus Silurus; species Silurus asotus. Next base: position 11,192,297 of record MU551526.1, read on the forward strand.
TTAATCCCTTTCCATTTCCTTTCATTTTTGCACTTCTTGATCCATTTTGAATTTTCTTATTTTTTCTCCTTCTCTTCTGTTACTTTTTTAATTTCCTCCTTTTTCTTGTCCCCTTTTTTCTTTTCCTTTCCTCTCTCTGCTTCCATTGTTTCTTTTTCGTTTCCTTTTCTCCTTTTCCATCCTCTCCTTTCTCCTATTCTTTCTATTGTGCCCCCCCCTTCTCTTCCTCCTTTTTTCATTTCCTCTTTTTTTCTTTTCCTTTCCTTATTCTACTTCCCGTCTGTTCCTTTTTCCCTCTTCTTTTCCCTTTTCTTTATATTTTCTTTCATTTTTGCTCTTTTGTTTTCCATATATTTTTTTCCTTTTTTTATCCTTCCCTTGTTACTTTTTCCTTTCCTTTCTCTGCTTCCCTTCTGTTCCTTTTTCCTCTCCTTTTCTCCTTTTCCATTCTCTCCTTCTCTTCTGTAAATTTGCCATTTTCTCCTTTTTTTCTATTCTTTCTACTGTTTTTTTCTTTCCCCCCTCTCCCTCCCCCTTTCTTTTCTTCCTTTTCCCCATGTCCTCTTTTTTCCTTTCATGGGTCCCTTTTTTGTTCTTTTTCCTTTCACATTCCTTTCTTTTGCTTTGCCTTGCCTTCATTTTCCACCGTTTTTTAATCGCTTTCTTATCTCTCAGGCTTTCTTTTAATAAAAAACACAGGGAAAATACATACGTACATGTAGAACTCGACCTCTGCTGCTCTGTTGCAGGGAGAGGAGTTGAACGCGGGCAGGATCGGCCTCACCCTGGTTGTAGCCGGAATGGTAGGCTCCATCCTGTGTGGTCTGTGGCTGGATTATACCAAAACCTACAAGTACGTGGGTGACACACGAGCAGATATCTTACAGGTTCAGGAAAAAATTATTTATTTTTATTTTAAAGGAGGTTCAGAGGTTACTTCCTGGTTTTCTTACTCAATAAGTTTAACACACACACACACACACACACACTCAGAGTTTGTCAATTTGCCCAAATTACATCATCTTGACCTTTAAATTGTTTGCTGATTATGGAGCTGTCACTTCCAACATTATTAGATGATAAGTGAGGAATGTTTGTTCACTCCATCGTGTTCATTTATCAGGTTGAACCACACACTCGCCGACACGAGGTGGTGTTTGTTTAAGCAGACTGTCAGCTGATCTACCTTGTAAACCAAAAGTTTGTGGACACCTGACCATACGAATGCTATGTGCTTCTCAACCTCCCATTCTGCATTTAGTCTCCATTTGCTCTTATAATAAGCTCCACTTCTCCAGGAAGATGTTCCACTACATTTTGTGGTCATTTGAGATCTCATTCAGCCACAAGAGTTTTTAGTAAAGTCAGGTCCTCATGTAGGTGAGGAAGCGAGGAGGCCTAGGTTGCGTTCCGATTCATCCCCATGGTGTCTAATAGGGTTTGAGCTCTGTAGAAGGCCACTCTATATCTTCTACACAAGCATATCTTCATGGAGCTGGATTTGTGCACTTTGTGCTATTTTGGGCCTTGTAGTTGAAGCGCAGAGAAAAAATGTAATGCTACAGCATCCAAAGACGTGCAATATAATTGAAACAACAAGTGAGAAGTGGAAGCTCAGTGGGCAAGGTCCTGGGTTACTGATCAGAAGGTCAGGGGTTTAAGCCCTCTGCTTACAGCTTTCTAACATCTCTGGGAAATGCTCATAAAGAATTTCACTGTACTGGAATGTAGAGGTTGACTGATCTGTCGGTTTTGCTAATTAATCTGCACAAGTAGTTGATTCCTGGATATGCGGATAGTTTTTCCGGGTAGCGTTATACAGTACGAGAGTGGCCTCTAGCGGTGAATCACTGACACGTGCTGTCTTTGTTTCAGCTCAAATGCATGTCTTTTTATTTTCTGTAATATTTATTAATATAATTAATATATTCAGATTTTTCTTTTAGCACATTTCCATCATTTAGTAAATTATTATTATTTTTGTAATTAAGTGCACTACTATTTCTTTCTTTTTTTTTTATCCAGAATCCATTTTAAAAACGGTTTAATCGGTTGATTAAATTTTATTTTTATTTTTTTAATTATTATTATTATTTTTTCTCTCCACTCACACAGGATGACCACACTGATCGTGTACATCCTGTCCTTTATCGGCATGCTGGTCTTCACCTTCACACTGAACCTGGGCCATCTGCTAATCATCTTCTTCACTGGAGGAGCCCTGGGGTACGTCTGGATAACATTTATTTCCACGAGAAAGTGTGTCTGTGCTGCTACTTTACTAAAAGGAAGAAAGAAAGAAAGGAAGGAAGGAAGGTAGGTAGGTAGGTAGGTAGGTAGGAAGGATAAAGCATAGAAAGAGGGACAAAAAGAAAAGAAAATAGGACAGAAGGATAAAAGAATGAAAGGAGTACAGAAAGATGAAAGAGAAAGAAAGACAAGTGTAAGAGAAAAAAGGACAGCAGGATGAAAGAAAGAAGGAAAGAAAGAAGGATGAAAAGAGAAAGGAAAGAGGGATGGGAAAGAAAAAATAAAAAGAATGAAGGAAAAAGAATAAAGGACAGAAGGAGGAAAGAATAAAGGACAGAAGGAGGAAAGAATAAAGGACAAAAGGAGGAAAGAATAAAGGACAGAAGGATGAGGGAAAGCTCTGGGAGGTCAGTAGGAAATGTCTACAGTAGCTGTCGGACTTCACCTGAACTTCCAGCCAATCACAGTCTAGCATTCAGCCTGACTCTGGGATACTACAGATGTTTGGTGTCTGTGAGGTCATGAGTCTTTCATTTAAATAAAATTCTTTTTTACCCAACGCTGTTTCGTTTGCAGGTTTTTTATGACCGGATATCTTCCCATCGGGTTCGAATTCGCCGTGGAAATCACCTACCCGGAGTCTGAAGGCACTTCCTCAGGTCTTCTGAACGCGTTCGCGCAGGTATAACCACCTCGAACTCGCGCACAAGAGCCACATCTGCACGAGCGATGATCAAGAGTGTAGCTCATGAATTAACCTGTGTGTGTGTGTGTGTGTGTGTGTGTGTGTTTTTCCATCTTTTATCGAATGCAGTTGTTTGGAATCATTTTCACGTTGATTCAAGGGAAACTCACCACCGATTACAACCCGTTGATCGGAAACGTCTTCCTGTGTGCCTGGATCTTCGTCGGAATCATTTTAACAGGTTTTTTATTTCATCATTTATATATATACATATTTATATATATGAGAATCCACAGCGACACGATTTCACTACACGCCTCGTCACGTCTCCAGTCCTGCTGCTCCGAATCATACACGGAAATAAAGTAGTGCCGTCAGATTACACTTATTGCCAGGAGAAAGTGCGCCTGTGCTGCGTCTCTTTGATTTTTGTCTCCACATTTATCGTGCGCCATTTATCAAAATCTCCATAGAAAAGGGAGGGAGGGAGAGAGAGAGAGAGAGAGAGAGAGAGAGAGAGAGAGAGAGAGCAGGGTGAAACGAAGGAAGGGAGAAAGAAAAAGGCAGGAAAAAAAGAAAGAAAGAAAGGAAAGGGAGGGAAGGAAAGAAAGGGAGGGAGAGAGAGAGAGAAAGAAAGAAAAAAAGAAGGGAGAGAGAAAGAAAGAAGGGGCAGAGGGAAGGAAGGGAGGAAGGGCAGGATGAAAGAAAGAAAGAAAGAAAGAAGGGAGGGCAGGATGAAAGAAGGGACAGAAGGATGAAAGGAAGGAAGAAAAAAAAAGGACAACAGGAAGGAAGGAAGGAAGGATAAAAGGACAGCAGGATGAAATGAAAGAAGTAAAGAAGGATGAGAAAGGACTGGGGGGTGATAGGAAGAAGGGAAGGATAAAAGGACAGCAGGATGAAGGGAAGAAATGGAAGGACAAAAAAAAGGACAGCAGGATGAAGGGAAGAAATGGGAGGAAGAAAAAAAGGACAGCAGGATGAAAGGAAGGATAAAAGTACAGCAGGATGAAAGGACAGGAGGATGAAAGGAAAAAAGAAAGAAAGAAGGACCAAATGATGAAAGTAAGAAAAAGAAAAAAGGACAGAAAAAATAAATAACGAAGGACAAAAGGATGAAAAAAAGAAAGCTATATACTTGTCACATATACTTTTGTACCGCACAGTGAAATTCTTTCTTGGCGTGTAGGGTCGGAGCGTGGGGTCAGATTGTGGGGTCAGCCATGATCCAGTTCCCCTGGAGGACAGGGTGTTAAGGGCCTTGCTCAGGGGCCCAAAGAGAGGCAACTTGGCCAAACTGGGGCTTGAATCCTGGGGCTGGTAGAAGGAGGAAATTCTGCTGCGTGTTAAACTTTTAAATCATTTTTGTTTTCAGCATTGATCAAATCGGAGCTGAAAAGGCACAATGTCAACATGGGCACCAGCAAATGCCAAGCGGTACGTACACGTGTCTTCTCTTTATATTTTCTTTCGCAAAAAACAAAACAAAAGACAGGAATAATAATAATTAAAAAAGACCAGAAGGGTTAAAGAAAGAAAAATAAAGACAGAAGGATGAAAGAAATTAAAATAAGGAACAAATGACAATGATGACTGAAACAAAGAAATAAAGATTAAAAAGAAAGGACATAAAAATGAAAGAAAGTAGGACAGAGGGGTGAAAGAAAAAAAAAAGGAAGAAAAAAGGATGAAAAAGAAAAGGAGAGAAAGACGATAACAAGTAGGACGGAAGGGCGAAAGAAATACAAAGAATGACAGAATGATAAAAGTAACAGAAAGAAAGATGAAAAAGAAGATAGGACAGAAAGATAAAAGAAAGTGGGACAAAAGGGTGAAAAAAAAGAAAAAAGACAGAAAAAAAAAGAAGGGTAAAAAAGAAATAAGGATGAAAAGGAAAGAACAGAAGGGTAAAATAGAAAGAAAAAATGACAGAATGATGAAAGGAACGAACAAAAAATGAAAGATGAAAAAGAAAAAGGATAAAAGAAAAAAAGAATGATGAAAGAAAGAATGCTGAAAGGAAAAAAGAAACAGATGTTATTATGGTTCCAGGTGTTTATATTCGTTTAGATTCAACTGACTGCAAACTACTTGTAAAAAAACACCCACCTGAACTTTCAGCCAATCAGCATCCAGTATTCAGACTGACCTTTAATTGTGCAGTGGAGACCAAATAGAAATAGTTTCTCGGGTGCCCACAAACTTGATCAAATTTTTTGTTCCTCAACCCTTTTTTCTTCTCCCAGGTTCCTACAGAATGTCCGTCGGAGAAGCAGGCGTCCAACGGCGTGAAGCTGGACCTCTCACGTGAGACCACGCTGTAAAGACCACCCAAGACCTGGGTGCTGCAATTTCCACCACCTCCATCAACGTCAACCTCGTCGTGGTCTCGATCCACGCTGAGCTTACGTGATCTTGCCGTACTGTTCTTGAAGCGTCTTATAAAGCTTCATAAGACGTGACGATAGTTAATTAACTGTATAATGTCTGTTTCAGTGTTTATACTGGGTTTCAATCCAGAACTTGGCATGGTTTAATCCAGAAAAAAGATTTAATTTATGTATGTATGTATGTATATATTTTTATTTTTATTTTTTTGGACCAGTCGGAAAAAAAAAAAGCACGAACAGCCATTTTTTTTATTCATAAATTATACTAATTATTATTATTATTATTTTTTTTTTAATAATTTGTATTTATTTATTTATTTAAAGTTTTTTTTTTTTTAGGGATAAAAACCTAATTGTGAATTTAGTTCTGTGGAAATTTCTGGAGATTTCTTTTGAAGCCGTCCTTTTGAAGTTTTCTTTGATGCCACATTCTGGGATGATGTTCCACTAGATTTTGTGAAGATTTCTGATCTTTCATTCAGCGTTTGTATTAAATATGGAATAGCACTTGAAAAATAACCGATAGACATTAATGATTCAAGTGCGATTCCATATTTAATACAAAAGTTAATGAAAAGGGAAAAAAAAGAATGGCAAGTTATTTTAATGCACAAGTTCTGCACCTTTTAATCAGGTATTTCAGTCTGTCTGATTGGTTAATTGATCGGTTGGTTCGTTAGTTGATTGGTTGATCGGTTAGTTGTAGTTAATTGCACTTGCTAATTCCATGTTATCGCACTTCACCAACGCTCTGTAATGTTTACTTCTCTTTTTCCCTTCCTGATCCGTTCTCTCTCTTCTTTTAGTTAATTTTTCCTTTCTTGCTCTGTATTAATCTCCATGCATCTGTAGGCTGAACTCACACCATTAAGCACAAATTAAGCTCCACACACACAATGTTGCACAAAACGCCCTCGACATCGGCACCTTTGTGTTCACGAGGAGCACACGAGTGCACGGAGGAATGAAAAAAATTATTTTGCACAAAATTTATAAAGACGAAAAACTCTCAATTTCTTTTTTTATTTTATATATATATATGTATATGTGTGTGTGTATATATATATATAAATATATATGTATATATGTATATATATATATATGTATGTATGTATATGTATGTATATGTATGTATATGTATAGAATTTGGCACAAGCCCTTATTCAAACCCAACAGAGGTTCTGGGGTTCGAACTCATGACCTTCTGAATCAAACGTTTTAACCCCCGAGCTGCCACTTTAAACCCCTTGGGCCAAATTTCATATTCGAATCATTTCCGGCACGTTTTTCACGAAGGTGGAAAACAACGTCGGCTGTTGGGCTCATTTTCTAGATATTTCCTGAAAAATCTGTTAAAAAAAAAGAATAAAATTGTCTTTTTTTTTTTTTAAATATATATTTCTATTTTTGGAGATTCTTTTACCTCAAAAGTGTTTACCAAAAAAAAAAAAAAAGGACTTTCTCCTGTTTCCTGTGATCTACGGTCAGGATCGTCACCACGTCTTATCGCTTGGTGTTCAATAGATTTCCTTCGTTGATGGAGTTGGTTGAACCGAAAAAATCTGCACACGAAATCTGTCAGAAGCAGTAACGAGGACTCGAACTATCCGACCTCTGAGAGGTTTTTATTATCACAGACGTTTACTTTTGCTCACAGTGACTGGAATGTGCTATAAAAAAGGGATTCTGGGGGAATTTGAGTGTGTGTTTGTGTGGGTTGGGGGGTCGTCATAAATAAATGTTCTAACTGCTTTTCTTTTCACTGTAGTTTCATTCTGTATTCTTTTATAAGTAAAGCAAAGAATCATGTTACCCTTTGGCTCTGTGATCATACCTACACATCACACACTCTCATTCCACATTTAGTTTCCATTTCCTCTTACAAGAACCTCCACTCTTCTAGATGTTCCACTAGTTCTTGTTGAGATTTGGTATGTGAGAAGGCCTGGGGAGATGTTCCAATTCATCCCAAAAGTGTTCAGTAGGATTTAGGCCATTCAAGATCTTCCTCAATCCATGGAAAGCAGATCTTCATGGAGTTGGCTTTTGTGATGTTTGAACAGGTTTGTGTAGTTCAAGTGAAGGAACAATGGTGTAGTGTGTGAAAAAAAGAAAAAGAAGGGACAGAAGGATGTAAGGCAGGGAGAAAGAAAGAAAGAAGGGACAGCAGGATGGAAGGAAGGAAAAAAAGAAAGAAAGAAAGGACAGAAGGATGAAAGGAAGGAAGGGAGAAAGAGGAAGAAAGAAAAAAATGACAGAAAGAAACGACGGAAGGATGAAGGGAGGAAGGAAGAAAGAATGAAATGAAATGAAGAAACAAAGAAAGAAAGAAACGACAGAAGGATGAAAGGAAGGAAGAAAGAAAGAAAGAAAGAAAGAAAAGGGACAGCAGGATGGAAGGAAGGGAGAAAGAAAGTAAGAAAGGACTGCAGTGTGTTTTTGTGTGTGGAGAAATGGTGTGTATTCTTGTGTGCGTGCGTGCGTGCGTGTGTGTGTGTGGATACTGTATACACTCCCAGCTTTTTGTGAACCCATTGGCGTTCCACACAGCGCGCTTGGTTTTCCGCGTGCCGCGTCAGTCGGAGACTCTTTGAAGATGAGGGGATGAAGGTGATGACGATGGTGGTGCTGATGGTGATGCAGTTCGAGCGGAGGAGATAAGATGAAGATGAAGAAGCTCTCCAGGAAGCTGGCTGTAGCTGCAGCGGCGCTCTTCTGGGTCGCGGCTCTGCTCTACGTGCTTCTCCTGAAAATCCCTGAACATCACACCGAGAGACAGAGAGAGGAGGTGGAGGTGAGTGCAAGGGGAAGAGAGAAAAAAGTACCACGAGAGGATGGAAGCGACCACACACACACACACACACACACACACACACACACACGCGGCACATATCACGAGGCTGCAGGATAAAGGATTTTGCTTTAGTCTGATGTTGCTCTTCATTGTCCATCAACTCCATCATTTCATCATGGAGGAGAAATATCATGCAATTAACTGCATCCTACTGTGCACTGAAATGCATAACCTAATTATTATTATTATTATTATTATTATTTTTTTTTTTTATCATTATTGTTGTTGTTATATAATAATAATA
>MU551526.1:11202133-11215093 GCA_024362625.1 Silurus asotus
AGAGAGAGAGAGAGAGAGAGAGAGAGAGAGAGAGGGAGGAAATTTTTTAGTCGCTCTTGTTACATTTTTTTAACCTAAAAGTTTCAGAAACATCATGTAAAATCTGAAAGTGTCAAAAAACTATAATAGTCTCAGTTAAAGAAAAACACATTCAGTAACAGTGCTGTATATTTTAACTCTACACTTTATTCAGAAATCTCCAGCAGTCTATATAGATCATACACACTAAAGTGAACATTTTGTTGATGAGAGGTCAGAGGAGACTGGCCAGACTGACTCGAGTGGACAAGAAGGTGACAGAAACTCAATATGTGGTGGCCAGTGAATGAAAAGTGAAACTAAAAGTTCAGGATTAAAAGTATACTGCAGTTACCACTAGAGGGAGACAAAGGCATAACAGTTTCACTTTTCAGTCACTGGCGACATGTGAATTTATTTTAGCCTTCCTGTCATCTTAATCCAGTCTGGCCATTCTCCTCTGCCCTCTCTCATTTACCATAGTTTACTTTGTGTGTGTGTGTGTGTGTGTGTGTGTGTGTGTGTGTGTGTGTGTGTGTATGTGTGTGTGAAATCTATATAGACTGTTGTGTCTGAACATCCTGGGAGATTAACAAAATACAAGTGCATGTTCAGGAATACATTCATATTGTACATTTAGACATTTTGGCTATTTGCAGATTGATAATAATTGATGATATAATGATTTAAATCCTTACACAATCCTTGTTTTACAGTCTTAAACATGATGTCTTTAGGTAAAAAAATGGGATGAAGAACTACCACATCTGAGTCAATTATAAGTAACATTTAGATTATTTCTCTCTTTATATGTGTTTGTGTGTGTGTGTGTGTGTGTGTGTGTGTGTGTGTGTGTGTGTGTGTGTGTGTGTGTGTGTGTGTATGTGAGTGTATGATATATGGGAAGAAGAACAAGAGATCAAAGAAAGTGATAAGGCTTTACCACACACCTCTGCTTAGTTAGTCATTAGAGGGACAGGATGGAGTTCAGTCCACTCACTGTGATGATCTGTGAGTAAACATTCTCTTTCTGCCTTTATTAAAGTGATTGGTAGAGTATAACGTTGTTAATCTGCAGTTTAAATATCCTGTTTAATAGGTAATATGAGTTTAATGTGTAATTAGGACATTGTGTAAACTTCAGCAAGCCTGCTCAAGTGGATCAGTGTATTCATATGTGTTATGTGGCGGGTTTGGTTTGAGGTGTAACTCTATGTATTCGTCAGTAAATTTAAAAGTTTAACATCTGTGTTATTTAGAGGATTTAAATATACTAATGAGTGTAAACGAATCTGTATTGTTGGAATATGTACCTGAACTTCTGTGTCCTGCTGTTATCTGCTTTTCCATGAGGATTGCTCATGATCATTTCATCGTTTATTAAAATAAAAAATCAAATCAAATCAAATTTTATGTGTATGTGACAAAAAGAAATTTGATTTGATTTGATTTTGAAAATGACTGGATGGCGTTTGAACTTTTACTAAAAAACTCATAGCAGTGATAAACAGACATTTATTTATTTATCAGTGCAGGGAAACATCTCAGTACAGTAAATTCAATTTAATATGCAAAAAATCCTAAATAAATCACATAATAAAAAAAATATATATATTTATCTGTGTTCCAAATAAGAGCAACAAACACTTGTCATTAGTCCTGTACACACACAGGGCAGTGTCAGTGTTAGAGGCCTGAGAGCAGAGACCAGTTCAGGATGTGGTTTGTTCTATTTTAATGCAGAGCTGCAGCAGGTGTGAAAGTGGACCTGCAAAAGCAACACCTAACTTTTAACTTTTTATTTGTTGATATGCTGAATACCGTCAAATTCACTGACTCTCAAAGAGCTCTTTTAAAAGCCAGTTGGAAACAAAACTTTTGTTAGAGAGTTGAGATTTCTGAACATACAATGGGGCAATTAAACAACGTATTTAGTCAGCCACCAATTGTGCAAGTTCTCCCCCTTAAAAAGATGAGAGAGGCATGTAATTCTATCATAGGTACACTACAACTATGAGAGACAAAATGAGAAAAAAAAAAAACAGGAAAATTACATCTGATTTTTGAAGAATTTATTTGCAAATTATGGTGGACAATAAGTATTTGGTCAATAACAAAAGTTCATCTCAATACTTTGTTATATACCCTTAGTTGGCAATGATAGAGATCAAACATTTTCTGTAAGTCTCCACAAGGTTTTTACACACTGTTGCTGGTAGTTCCCTTCAAAGATTTTCTATGGGGTTGAGAGCTGGAGACTGGCTAGGCCACTCCAGGACCTTGAAATGCTTCTTATAAAGACACGCCTTTGTTGCCCGGGCGGTGTGTTTGGGATCATTGTCATGCTGAAAGATCCAGCCACTTTTCATCTTCAATGCCCTTGCTAATGGAAGTAGGTTTTCACTCAAAATCTCACAATACCCCATTATTTATTTTCTTTACACGATCAGTCATCCTGGTCCCTTGGCAGAAAAAACAGTCCAACAGCATGATGTTTCCACCCCCATGCTTCACAGTAAGTATGGTGTTCTTTGGATGCAACTCAGCATTCTTTATCCTCCAAACACGACAAGTTGAGTTTTTACCAAAAAGTTATATTTTGGTTTCATCTGACCATATGACATTCTCCCAATCCTCTTCTGGATCATCCAAATGCTCTCTAGCAATCTTCAGACAGGCCCGGACATGTACTGGCTAAAACAGGGTGACACGTCTGGCACTGCAGGATTTGAGTCCCTAGTATGTTACTGATGGTAGCCTTTTTTACTTTGGTCCCAGCTCTCTGCAGGTAATTCACCAGGCCCCCCCATGTGGTTCTGGGATTTTTGCTCACCGTTCTTGTGTGGAGCCCCAGATCGAGGGGGATTATCAGTGGTCTAGTATGTATTACATTTTTTAATAATTGCTCGCACAGTTGATTTCTTCACACCGAGCTGCTAACCTATTGCAGATTCAGTCTTCCAAGCCTTGTGCAGGTCTTCACTATTGTTTCTGGTGCCCTTTGACAGCTCTTTGGTCTGGGCCATAGTGGAGTTTGGAGTCTGACTGTTTGAGGTTGTGGACAGTGTCTTTTAAACTGATAACAAATTCAAACAGGTGCCATAAATACAGGTAACAAGTGGAGGACAGAGGAGCCTCTTAAAAAGAAGTTACAGGTCTGTGAGAGACAGAAATCTTGCTTTTTTGTAGGTGACCAAATACTTATTTTCCACCATAATTTGCAAATAAATTCTTCAAAAATCAGATGTAATTTTCCTGTTTTTTTTTTTTCTCATTTTGTCTCTCATAGTTAAAGTGTACCTTTGATGAAAATTCCAGGAATTTATAGGAATTGATGGGAAGTTATGGAAATTAATTACAATTTGGGGGACATTTATATAAACTGTATCATAATCAAACTATATAAATTATATTGATATAAACAATTTGTTTGGTTGTAAGCTGACATGCATACAAATACAGATAAAAAAAAAAAAGACATTTTGACTTAATTTTTAGTATAATTTTCTTGCGCAATACCTTACAGCACAAAGATGTTTTAAACATCAAAGTGTCATTTTTTATTTAATTTACTTGAATATTCGCCAAGATGGACAATTTTTGAGGTGCGGAATTCATGAAATGATCTGTGTTGTGTTATGGAGGAATGCACATTATAAATTCCCAGTTTATTTACATTCTTTCCCTTATATGCCTATTGAAAGTTTTCAGTTCCTGGAATTTTGCCGCCGTAATCTCGATCGGAGACTACAATCTTGGGAGCTACAAGCCAGGGGGTGGGTAAGATTCTGACTGCAATGCAGTTCAGTGTGATTCTAAAAAAAGACAAAGAGAAACAGAAGGAAAACAAGCTAAATGTGCTGCAGTTCATAGGAAGAAAAAAACAAACCATGGAACCACTTAAACATGGAACATCCTGCAGAGAGCAAGAAGGAGGCCAGGAGTAAATTCAGGAAATATTCACGCCTCTGCAGGTTAATTTTTATATTTGAAAGTATTTTTCTATGCCCTTTTTCCCCCTTTGATCTCATAAATAAAGAGATACAAGTGAAGGATTTGCTTTTCAGTGTGGACTTGAAATGTACCGGTTGTGTGTTCATGTGCAGCTTCAGTCAGATTGATGGTTTGAAATGTTGTTCATGGCTCTGACACACTACAGTGTGCATGTGATGCTTCAGGGGTCTATGGTATGATTTTTGTCCTACAACATAAAAAATCAGAAAACCGACAAAAGGTTTAGAGACTGACCTTCTTTCTTTCTTTCTTTCTTTCTTTCTTTCTTTCTTTCTTTCTTTCTTTCTTTCTTTCTATCTTTCTTTCCTTTCGTTTGTCTTTCTATCTATCTATCTATCTATCTATCTATCTATCTATCTATCTATCTATCTATCTATCTATCTATCTATTTATCTATCTATCTGTCTGTCTGTCTTTATTTCTTTATCTATCTATCTATCTATCTATCTATCTATCTATCTATCTATCTATCTATCTATCTATCTATCTATCTATCTATCTATCTATCTGTCTGTCTGTCTGTCTGTCTGTCTGTCTGTCTGTCCATCTATCTATCTATCTATCTATCTATCTATCTATCTATCTATCTATCTGTCTGTCTGTCTGTCTGTCTGTCTGTCTGTCTGTCCATCTATCTATCTATCTATCTATCTATCTATCTATCTATCTATCTATCTGTCTGTCTGTCTGTCTGTCTGTCTGTCTGTCTGTCCATCTATCTATCTATCTATCTATCTATCTATCTATCTATCTATCTATCTGTCTGTCTGTCTTATCTATCTATCTATCTATCTATCTATCTATCTATCTATCTATCTATCTATCTATCTATCTATCTATCTTTCTTTCTTTCTTTCTTTCTTTCTGTTTCTCTGTCTATCTTTCTTTCTATCGTTCTGTTCTCTACTGTACATGTGTGATGTAGCTGCAGGTGTGTGTGTGTGTGTGTGTGTGTGTGTGTGTTCTGATATCTCTTCTCTCCTCAGGTGTGTATCGCTGCACCATGACACTGAGCTGCCGTCCACCAGTATCGTGATCGCGCTGCATAACGAGGCTCGTTCCACTCTGCTGCGTACACTGAGGAGGTGAGACTCGCCCTGTAACACCTCCATGAACTAAACATCTCATTCTACACACCACACCACATGCACAATCTTAAACCAGGAGTCAGGAGATGCTGGTAGGACCACAGCAAGATGTGTTGGGGTTGTGTGAAGATGGTTCTTCACATAGTGATTTGTGTTTCTGTGGCAGCGTGCTGAATCGGACGCCTGTGCATCTGATACATGAGATCATCCTGGTGGATGACTTCAGTGTGGATCGTAAGTCATGACAGATTTCTCTCCAGAGTGCTGTGTTCTGCATAGTGTGTGAGACTCTTTCTGTTCTTCTTAGCGAACGACTGCCTTCTTCTCACCAAGTTGCCTAAAGTCAAGTGTCTTCGCAATAATCGAAGAGAAGGTAGGATCCTCACTTCAAACACCCCCCCACACACACCCGTATTCATGATGTCATAAATAAAAATTCACCAATCATCAGGTCATGTTTGGTTTTCACCCCTGATCCTGAAAAGCTTGAAGAAACCCAACATATATCTTCAGGGGAAAAGACCACCATCATTAGCTCTATTAGCACTTTAAAGTCAGTCTGAAGAAAGAATGATAGATAGGTGAATAGATAGAAAGGAAGAAAGAGTTGGATGAATAGAAAGAAAGATTTCACATTTGCTTTGAAGAGCTAATAGAGATAGTGGTGATGATCTTTCCTTTTTTGATCGTTCTTTTCCTTTTCCTCAACTGTTTGTGGCTCAGGGTTGATCAGGTCCAGGGTTCGAGGGGCAGATGCTGCTGAAGCAGAGGTTCTTACCTTCCTCGACAGCCACTGTGAGGTCAACAAAGACTGGCTGCCTCCACTGCTTCAGAGAATTAAGGAGGTACTGAGACATCTGACTTTGCTCTACAACAGAATAAGTATGTAGGTGGTTACATTGATAGTAAATCAATGTACATAATGTACATGTACATAAATAGTTAAACAGACAGACAGACAGACAGACAGACAGACAGACAGACAGACAGACAGACAGACAGACAGACAGATAGATAGATAGATAGATAGATAGATAGATAGATAGATAGATAGATAGATAGATAGATGGTGATTAACAGTTATCTGTGTTGTGAAGTATCTGAAGTGAGCTGATTTATTCCAGGACTCCAGCTGTATCGCCAGCCCAGTCATCGACATCATCAACATGGACTCCTTTGCCTACATTGCTGCTTCCTCAAACCTTCAGGGTGGTACGTGTTAACTCACACACTTTGAGCGAACACATGAGGAGAATCTACAACACACTGCTCTATACACAACTGGCACATTTTCAAAATTTTTAATTTCCTGTCGCCCCATTCTCTGTCTCGGTCTCAGGATTTGACTGGAGCCTCCATTTTAAGTGGGAACAGCTTTCTGCTGAGAAGAGAGCTAAGAGACTCAACCCAACAGAACCCATTAAGTAGGTGAACAGAACATTATCTAATATCAATCAATCAATCAATCTGTCTGTCCGTCTGTCTGTCTGTCTGTCTGTCTGTCTGTCTGTCTGTCTGTCTGTCTGTCTGTCTGTCCTTACTATAATGATTATCTATCTATCTATCTATCTATCTATCTATCTATCTATCTATCTATCTATCTATCTATCTATCTATCTATCTGGACATTAAAACAGTTTTTTTATGATAAACGTTAATCATTTTTTAATATGTGAAATCCAGGACCCCTGTTCTTCCTGGAGGGCTGTTCGTCATCAATAAATCCTGGTTCAACCACCTGGGGAAATATGACACAGCCATGGATATCTGGGGGGGAGAAAACTTTGGTGAGTGAGTATATATATATATGTGTGTGTGTGTGTGTGTGTGTGTGTGTGTGTGTGTGTGTGTGTGTGTGTGTGTTTATAAACGGGTCAATGCAGCAGATGTATTTGATGAACTGGAGAAGCAAATGATTATATGAGCAATCGAATGGAGAACAATGGTGCTCGTATAATAAAGATTTATATATATATAATTATTTATTCATTATTAGCAGTGCATTGTGAGTCTTTTGTGCACTTTTTAAGTCTTGTGAAACTCACCTCACTTCGCCACAGAGATCTCGTTCAGAGCGTGGATGTGTGGAGGAAGCCTGGAGATCGTCCCGTGCAGCAGAGTTGGCCATGTCTTCCGCAAGAAACACCCGTACAGCTTTCCAGAAGGCAACGCCAATACTTATATTAAGTAAGATTTCTTGAGCAGTATTCACTCATCATCATCATCATCATCATCATTTCCTAGCTCACATCGTCATGCACATGCATTGTAGAGATGACGTTCCTTAGATTTCTGTTTGCTATTTGAAGAGATCAATGCATTTTTTGGTCTCTATAGTATAACTGAAGTTCAGATCTAAATTTTCACAATGTGATCGTCACTAAAGTGTTCATGTGACAGTTGGAAAAAATGGAAAAATGGAAAGACATTTACTCGTGTCTTGTTAGCTGTTTCGGTTTCCCTCGGCGTGTCGTGTATAAATGGGACATTTCTTCCTGTGATACAACACCTATTTCCACTTCCACGTCCATGCCCGAGTGAACAGGGTCGCAATAATTGCTTCTCAGGAGCACATTTTGTTTTCAGGAACACACTGCGTACCGCTGAGGTGTGGATGGACGACTTCAAAATCTTCTATTACTCCGCTCGACCGGCCGCCCGAGGCAAGTCCTACGGAGAGTGAGTTCCCCGAGTGTACACCAGACATCACACCACTCTTTGTACACCTGCTTACAGACGTGATCATTCAGATGATCAATGTCACATGTTTACACTAGAAATACGCTCCATTTGAAGGAAAATTAAAGGCCATATAGAATTTGATTGCTGCTACAGGTCTCAAAACAAGGACCGTGTTTACCACTGTGTAGAATCACGTCTGGAAACTGAAGAGACCAGTTGGTGAAGTTTTGGGAGTGAAATGTTGTCCCCTTATATATGTGTCTGCCCATATACAGGATCCGAGCTGAACAGTTCTGGGCGTTCTTTGTTGTGTTTTTTGATTTATGATTAGGATGAATTCATTGTGAAAAAAAATGTGGGTTATTTGCATTCTGTTTTTCTTTACATTTTACACAGTGTCCCAACCTTATTGGAATTGGGGTGATAGATAGATAGATAGATAGATAGATAGATAGATAGATAGATAGATAGATAGAGAAACAGACAGACAGACATACAGACAGACAGACAGACAGACAGACAGACAGACAGCAAAAATGTCATGATTTTGGCGTTTTTTGAGGAAAATGTTGTCCGAAATGATGATTTAATTTCCTCTGACTGTTGTTTCTTGGCAGCATTCATGGTAGACAGGAGCTAAGAAAACGTCTGAACTGCAAAACCTTCCAGTGGTATTTGGACAAGGTCTATCCAGAGCTCAGGTGTGTGTGTGTCTGTGTGTCTGTGTGTGTGTGTGTGTGTGTGTGTGTGTGTGTGTGTGTGTGTGTGTGTGTAACTGTGTGTTTTTGTGAAGCCAGATTGGTCCTGATAATTAATCTGCCTCTATAAAGTAATGTAATATACCAGCTAATGTGCATAGATGCATTCTTCCCCAGGGTTCCGGATAATTCCCATTCAAAATCCGGAGCAATCCAGCAAAGGCAGAACTGTCTTCAAGCTCAGCATGCTGAAGGACAGGACACTCCGGTGCTCATGCTCGCCCCATGCATTAGCAACAAAACCGCCAACCAGGTATGACAGAGACACTGTCTTGCTGCTTAGATTGCAAAAGAGACGCTAAATCAGATTAAACAGTCCCATCTGCACCTGTCTGCCTCTGCTAATCTGCTCTAGATTAGATCAGATTAGTGTCTATATATGTATTTAGTAATATACAATATACTGTGCAATAATTGGGCATAGATGTCGAGAGAAGTATGAATGTTGTATGAGACAGTATTTACAGAATAAATATGAGTGGAATATACAGTAATGCACAGATAAACAAGTTATGGATGGATTTGTCTGTCTGTCTGTCTGTCTGTCTGTCTGTCTGTCTGCAATAAATCTATTTATACAGCTACACAATAGTTTTAATAAACTGTATTTATTGATTGATTACTATTTATAAATCATTTATTTCTGTAGTAATTTATTATTTATTAATTATAATAATATAATTGAATATTTATTTGAATATGGAAAATAGTCATAAAAGTTTACATATATAAATATTTATTTATTTGAATATAATAATAAATAAATTCATTATCCTTTATATACTGATAATTTTTTTTGGATTTATTAATTTATTTATTTCTTTATATCAGTACATCATAACTCATAAATGCTGGAGGTGACCATGGTATGATGATAGATAAAAGATGATAATCCACAGCTGATGCACCTCCTCGGGCCGTTCTTCACATCCACATTGTGCAGCCTGTAGCCGTGGGTGTTCACCTTAACTGTATATCTGTCGTGTTCAGATGCTCTGATGTGCTTTCAGGAGTGGATGTACACACATGGACAGCAGATTCGCCAGCAGCAGGTCTGTCTGTCCGTCTCGACCACGTTGCCGGCCTCCCAGATCTTTCTCGTACCCTGCAACATCAGCGACAGCAAACAGGTAACACCAAGAGAGTTTACTGAGGACCAGGGATTTTATAGTCAGAAATTTTAATAGATAAAATCAAGTTGTTGTTTTTTTTTTTTTTTTTATCATTTTTTTTTTTTTTTTATCAAAAGCTGCAGATTTTATAATAATAGAACCAAAATATATCTTTATGGTTACAGAGTTCAGATTTAAGCTATTATATGCTTTTTTTTTTCTTTCTTTCTTTCTTTCTTAATTATATGCATTAACAAATTATTTATTACTTTAAGACATATTAGTGTGTGTGTGTGTGTGTGTGTGTGTGTGTGTGTGTGTGTGTGTGTGTGTGTGTTAATTTTCATCTCAAAGCGCTGGCAGAAAGCAGGCACCCACCTGGAGCACCAGGTATCAAACTTCTGTTTGGACAGTGAGATGGCATTGGATGGTGGGATTCTGGTGATCAGCCCGTGTGAGCTCTCAGTGCAAACACAGAGATGGGAAATGCCTTTCTCCTGATCCTGACCATCTTCAGGATTATATGTGAGAAAGAGAGAGAGAGAGAAAGAGAGAGAGAGAGAGAGAGAGAGAGAGAGAGAGAGAGAGAGACTCAGAGACTCATATGTACTGTATGGAAGACATCAGCAATCTGCTTCAACAGCACTTTCAGTGTCTGTAGCTGAAGAGGTAATAGTGGACTATCTATCTATCTATCTATCTATCTATCTATCTATCTATCTATCTATCTATCTATCTGTCTGTCTGTCTGTCTGTTTATTTCAAATTGATATAATTCACGATTTGTCTGCTTTACACAATAATGTTTTAATTGTCTGTAAATGTATAAAAAGTTTGTAAATAATTGACAAATGTTTGCTATTAATTAATTAATCTTTTTTTATTATTATTCATTTGTTTTCATGTATTGTTGTTGTTTTATGTGATACTTATTCGCAGGTGTGAATGTCTTCTGCTAATCCTATTTGTAATCGTTTACTTTCAGGATTCCTGGAGTGTCAGTAAGAACAGAAATGAACAGCTGGCCACATGTGCGAAACAAGAAAGACCTTCAAAATAACAGTGGAGGATTGCAATACTGAAATACTCTTCCTGCTTTTTTTTTCCTTAATTTTTTGTACATTTGTCACACGCAATTGTTTCACAACTTCAGACAAAGAAAACCAAAAATTGCTGCCAGAACTCTCGCTGGCAGTAGGTCATGAAAAAATATTCGCCATCTCATGAAGGTTTTTTGGGATAATGTTCTAATGAGTATTAGAACATGAAGAACGTTTTGGAAGAACTGAGTCATGTTACACGTGTGGTAGAGCGTTTCGCAGTTGTGTGAAACATGGTGATGGTAGTGTGACGGTGTGGGGATGCATTTGCTGATTAAGGAGGACTTGCACTAATTAATGAAACACAAGAGCAAGTCCAATTCTGATTGGCTTGTAAGTATCAAAATAAAGCTATAGGTTTGGGCTAATCAAAGTCCTGACATGAAACTTATTGAGGTGTTTACTTCTAGTTCATGCTGAAAAAAAGTAATTCTCCAAAGTCTAGTGGGACAATCTGAGAATCTAATATAATCTCTCTATATATGTATGTATGAATGAATGGCATCCCAAAAGCACCATTCAGTAAAATGGCTTGTACTGTTGTATATCACTGCACAACATTATACAATAAACAGTCTGATACATTGATGTACATTGTTTTGATCCACAGAGGGTAACAGAAAAGAGGAATTCCTACTAGTTCTAGTAGGAGATGCAAATCACAGAGTGTACAATGTTTTCCAAATTATACAGAGTGTAACTAGAGTGTAGAGAAAGTGTACAGGGAATGTAAACAGAATGCAAGTGAGAGTAAAAGAATTGTAAAGCGAGTAGGCAAAACGTAAACAAAAAGAGTGTAAACAGAACATTAAGGGAATGTAAAGCGAACATGAAAGAGTGTAAACAGAACATTAGGGGAATGTAAAGGGAACATTAAAGAATGTAAAAAGAACATAAAGGGAATTTAAAGGGAACATGAAAGAGTGTAAACAGAACATAAAGAGAATTTAAAGGGAACATGAAAGAGTGTAAACAGAACATTAAGGGAACATGAAAGAGTGTAAACAGAACATAAAGGAAACATGAAAGAGTGTAAACAGAACATTAAGGGAATGTAAAGGGAACATGAAAGAGTGTAAACAGAACATTAAGGGAATGTAAAGGGAACATGAAAGAGTGTAAACAGAACATTAAGAGAATTTAAAGGGAACATGAAAGAGTGTAAACAGAACATAAAGGGAACATGAAAGAGTGTAAACAGAACATGAGGGGAATGTAAAGGGAACATAAAAGAGTGTAAACAGAACATTAAGGGAATGCAAGAGGGGGTAAAAAAAAATGCAATAAGACCATAAAAACAGTGTAAAGCAAAGGTAGGGGGAGTGTAAATCGAGGGTAGAAAGAATGAATGAAATAGGAACATAAAGACAGTGTAACTAGAGTGTCAACGAAACCCAAAGTGAGTGGAAATGGGATGTAAAGAGAATAAACTGAGGGTGTAAAGAGAATGTATCTAGAGTTTAACTAGAATGTTAAGGGAACGTAAAGTGAGTGTAAAAAAATGTAAGTGAATGTAAACTAAATACGATGAGAGATAATACAGAGAGTCAAAGGAATGTAAAGGGAACGTAAAGAAAGTGTAACTAGAGTGTCAAAGGAGCGTAAAGTAAATGTAAAGAAAACATAAAGACGGCACTAATCACGCAGTGGATAGCCATTCGTTTTTCACCACTAAAGCGCAGCAGATCACTAGAAATGTTAACACAAAGTCAGGTTGTGAAGGAGGAAACCCACTGCAGCATCTGCTTTTAGGACCAAAGGTCAGTGGCACATTTGGCCCAGGAGTCACACCATAATAATATAAGACGAGTAATAAAATCCAAACTAGTCTCCAGTGTGCACAGATCATTAATATAGTGATTTATAATAACTAAAATATAGTAATTTTCTAGTTTAGGTTTATAGTTTATATGGAGTATTTCTTGGGAATTTGTTTTATCATAAGAATCTGTATATGTATATATATATACAGTGGCACATTTGGCCCAGGAGTCACACCATAATAATATAAGACGAGTAATAAAATCCAAACTAGTCTCCAGTGTGCACAGATCATTAATATAGTGATTTATAATAACTAAAATATAGTAATTTTCTAGTTTAGGTTTATAGTTTATATGGAGTATTTCTTGGGAATTTGTTTTATCATAAGAATCTGTATATGTATATATATATATATATATATATA
>MU551526.1:11220697-11241286 GCA_024362625.1 Silurus asotus
ATATATATATATATATATATATTGACGTCTCTCCTCAATTCTATTCCAAATTTACCTGCTTATTTGTTACGTCATTACAAAACATTTGAACATTTACATAAATAAAATGTCTATGAAAAATATATTGATGTGGATTTCAGCATTCAAAATTTGCAGCAGGATCTGAATCTCTTTATTTCACACCAACCCATGTGGCTGTGATGGTCAGGGGGCACTTACTTTTGTTTGTATGGTATCCTAGTGAGCCTGATCCATGATGGAGCTGTATTGAGAAACCCCGCCCTCCTGTGCTCTGATAGGCTCTCATTTCCACGCATCTTATTGGTTATTCCAGCTGGTCGGGAGGGGAAGTGGGCGTGGTTTCTGCACGTCCTGGGCTGTGGCTACACTGGTAAAGGCGTTTTCTCTGATGTTGCCGTTTTTTTGAAGGCTTCAGCTCAAAACCTGCAGCTCAGAGGAACCGAGGAGCACGCTTCATATCTCCACAATTCCTCTTCTGTTTGTCTAATGGCTTTCTGAAGACTCTGGTTCTATTCCTAGGTATTGTTCTGCGTGATCGCTCCATTCTCCATGCATACATTAAGAACATCTACAGGAATTATTACATCTGGTTTTGATCTCTATTCATTTAGGCTGGTCTGGTTGTTTAATGTTGGTGTTAATGATGATGATGTGTGTGCCTTTTGAGATATGGCCTGCAAATTCAATGTCACTTTCATACCTTCTTTCCAGTAGGTCGTCCATCTGCGAGGAGCTCGAGCTAGACATAAGAGAGAAACCAGTCCACACAAGTGCACCATGTTCAGCTGGCTGGGGACAGATGACAGGAGAAAGAGGGATCCTGAGGTGTTCCACACTGTCGGTGAGGGACTCAAGAAGCTCTACAAAACCAAACTGCTGCCTCTGGAGGAACATTACAAGTTTCACGAGTTCCACTCTCCAGCTCTGGAGGATGCGGATTTCGACAACAAGCCCATGGTGCTGCTGGTGGGACAGTACTCCACCGGCAAGACCAGCTTCATACGGTAGGTGAGGAGAGACTGCTGACTCATGGTCATGGTCTTCTGCAAGAGGGGATTAGTATATCCATGAGACAAATTTATTATTATTATTATTATTATTAATTATTATTATTATTATTATTATTATTATTATTATTATTATTATTATTGCAGTTGCAAAACCACAACCTGTCATTAAGATAATAATAATAATAATAATAATAATAATAATATATAATGTAATATTTTTCATCATGAAATGGCCTATTGCATTTAAATAAATAATATCTCCTATTATATTTTATAATTTATAATATCAAATATATGAATAATTGTTGTAGAACAAAATGTATCAAATGCCTTAATATAACAGAAATGATCTCAAACCAAAATATTTACTTAAACTGCTGCGGGTGCCAATTTTGTTTTACTGGGAAACGTCAATTAAAAAAGGATTTTCGTCACATTTAAGTGCTGTGAGAATGAGAAGCATTTACAGGGAAGAGATGTGATGATGTGAGTTCAGCACCGTGATGAGGGAATTCAGCACTGTGGTCAGTGGATGCAGTAACAAAGCACTGATTATTACATTCAGAACTTAGTTAATTAGATTAGTGAATAGCACAGTTATTAGTGGAGGGGTAAATTCAGCAATGTGATTAATAACTTCAGCACTGTGATTAGTGAATCCAGTATTGTGATCAGTGTATTAATAAATCCAGCTCTGTGATCAGTGTATTAATAAATCCAGCACTGTGATTAGTGTATTAGTAAATACAGCATTGTGATCAGTGAATCCAGCATTAGCATTGTGATTAGTGAATTAGTAAATCTAGCATTGGGATTAGTGAATCCAGTATTGTGATTAGTGTATTAGTAAATCCAGCATTGTGATTAGTGTATTAGTAAATCCAGCATTGTGATTAGTGCATCCAGTATTGTGATCAGTAAATCCAGCATTGTGATTAGTAAATCCAGCATTGTGATTAGTGAATCCAGCATTGTGATCAGTAAATTCAGCGCTATGATTAGTGAATCCAGCAATGTGATTAGTAAATCCAGCATTGTGAATAGTGCATCCAATATTGTGATTAGTAAATCCAGCATTGTGATTAGTAAATTCAGCATTATGATTAGTAAATACAGCACTGTGATTAGTAAATCTAGAATTGTGATTAATGAATCCAGCATTGTGATTAGTAAATCCATCATTGTGAATAGTGAATCCAGCATTGTGATTAGTGAATCCAGCCTTGTGATTAGTGAATCCAGTATATTGTGATTACTGAATCCAACATTGTGATTAGTGTATTAGTAAATCTACCATTGTGATAAATTAATCCAGCATTGTGATTAGTGAATCCAGCACTGTGATTATTGAATACAGCACTGTGATTAGTGAATCCAGCATTGTGATTATTGAATCCAGCACTGTGATTAGTGAATCCAGCATTGTGATTAGTGAATCCAGCACTGTGATTATTGAATACAGCACTGTGATTAATGAATACAGCACTGTCATTAGTGAATCCAGTATTGTGATAAGTGTATTAGTAAATCCAGCATTGTGAATAGTGAAATCCGCACTGCTATTATTAGATGAGTACATTCAGCACTCTGATAATTAAATTCAGCACCTTGTGCTACATGTTGAGTCTTTCACTTCCAGTGATGTGGGCGGAGCCTCTCTGTCACTCACACAGCCGAGATTCACACTCGACACGTCATCGATCACACGAAACAAACAGCTCAGATATTCGTTAAATAAGGAAAACAACACTGCCCTGGTTGAGGCAGTGAAAGGCAGTGCGAGAGAGAGAAAGAGAGAGAGAGAGAGAGAGAGAGAGAGAGAGAGAGAGAGAGAGAGGTGGAATGTGTAGAGGAGAAAAAGGCCTCTCGAATTCCCCATGTTACAGTTAAATGGATTGGGTCCTGACACCACAGATCATTTGTGCACTTTAGCGGAGAAGCCAGACGCATTTAAAGCATTGCTGAGCTACAGGAGAAGCTCCCTATGAAGTTTCCACATTCCCATGGTTACACGTCTCCAATAACCCACAAAATGTGTGCTTGTAAAACTAAAGTAATGGTCCAAGCCACAGGGTCAATCCCTGAAGCCAGCAGGACACCTTCTGGTCTCATTTTGTAACAGGATCTGGTTTAGAGGATGCTGTAGAAGATGTATCGTATCAGATTAAGTGTATTAAAGCATTTCTTTTGCCATGTGCTCCATACTGTTCTGACAAATGTTTGTGGACACCTGACCATAAGATATGTGCTTCTTGTCGAACATCTTATTCCACAATTAATCTCCATTTGCTCTTACAATACGTTCCAATCTTTAGATAATCATAAGATTTCATTCAGTCCTTCCAATTAATCTCAAATGTGTTCAGTAGGGTTTGAGCTCTATGGCAGTCCATTCAAGATCTTCAACACACTTCCAACCCATGGAAAGCAGATCTTCATTGAGCTGCCTTTGTGCACTGGTGTATTGTCATGTTCAAATTCAGCACTGTGATGAATTAAATTCATCACTGCAATTAATTAAATTCATCACTGTAATTAAGTAAATTCTGTACTGTGATTAAGTAAATTCAGCACTGTGTGAGTTAAATTCAGCACTGTGATTGAGTAAATTCAGCACTGTGATGAGTAAATTCAGCACCGTGATGAGTAAATTCAGCACTGTGATGAGTAAATTCAGCACTGTGATTAAGTAAATTCAGCACTGTAATGAGTAAATTCAGCACTGTGGTTGAGCAAATTCAGCAATGTGATGAGTAAATTCAGCACTGTGATTAATTAAATTCAGCACTGTGATGAGTAAATTCAGCACTGTGATGAGTAAATTTAGCACTGTGATTGAGTAAATTTAGCATGTGATGAGTAAATTCAGCACTGTTATTAATTAAATTCAGCACTGTGATGAGTAAATTCAGCACTGTGATTGAGTATATTCAGCACTGTGATGAGTAAATTTAGCACTGTGATTGAGTAAATTCAGCACCGTGATGAGTAAATTCAGCACTGTGATGAGTAAATTCAGCACTGTGATGAGTAAATTCAGCACTGTGATTAATTAAATTCAGCACTGTGATCAGTAAATTCAGCACTGTGTAAGGTGATTTCAGCACTGTGATTGAGTAAATTCAGCACTGTGATTGAGTAAATTTAGCACTGTGATGAGTAAATTCAGCACTGTGATTGAGTAAATTTAGCACTGTGTAAGGTGTTTTCAGCACTGTGATTGAGTAAATTCAGCACTGTGATTGAGTAAATTCAGCACTGTGTGAGGTAAATTCAGCACTGTGATTAATTAAATTCAGCACTGTGATTAAGTAAATTCAGCACTGTGTAAGGTAAATTCAGCACTGTGATGAGTAAATTCAGCACTGTGTGAGGTAAATTCAGCACTGTGATTAATTAAATTCAACACTGTGATTGAGTAAATTCAGCACGGTGTGAGGTAAATTCAGCACGGTGTGAGGTAAATTCAGCACTGTGATGAGTAAATTCAGCACTGTGTGAGGTAAATTCAGCACTGTGTGAGGTAAATTCAGCACTGTGTGAGGTAAATTCAGCACTGTGATGAGTAAATTCAGCACTGTGTGAGGTAAATTCAGCACTGTGATAGGTAAATTCAGCACTGTGATGAGTAAATTCAGCACTGTGTGAGGTAAATTCAGCACTGTGATTAATTAAATTCAGCACTGTGATTAAGTAAATTCAGCACTGTGTGAGGTAAATTCAGCACTGTGATGAGTAAATTCAGCACTGTGTGAGGTAAATTCAGCACTGTGATTAATTAAATTCAGCACTGTGATTGAGTAAATTCAGCACTGTGTGAGGTAAATTCAGCACTGTGATGAATAAATTCAGCACTGTGTGAGGTAAATTCATCACTGTGATGAGTAAATTCAGCACTGTGTGAGGTAAATTCAGCACTGTGTGAGGTAAATTCAGCACTGTGTGAGGTAAATTCAGCACTGTGATGAGTAAATTCAGCACTGTGTGAGGTAAATTCAGCACTGTGATGAGTAAATTCAGCACTG
The DNA here is from genome assembly GCA_024362625.1 of Silurus asotus. Lineage (NCBI taxonomy): Eukaryota > Metazoa > Chordata > Actinopteri > Siluriformes > Siluridae > Silurus > Silurus asotus. The sequence continues at coordinate 11,225,754 of MU551526.1, forward strand.
TGTCAGGTAAATTCAGCACTGTGATTGAGTAAATTCAGCACTTTGATTAGTTATTGCTGCACTGTGATAAGGTAATTATTTTAAGTCTTCATGATAATTACATTTAAATAAAATGTTGCTTCTATAACCAAATTGTTTGAAATATATTTTTGACAAACGATTGTCTTTATTTGATGAAAGTATCTTGAATTTACAATAAATCATTCATTAATATTTATTAGTAGCACCAGGTCTCTGTTGTAATTTATGAATGAAATATTTCATTTATAAATCTCATTGGTAAAATTAGCAAGGCCCTAAAAATAAAAACAGTACAGTAAGAATCATGTCCCTTTTGGATGTTACTATTGACACTATGGTATTATCAGTATGCAGGTTATTACAGGTCATTACTGGCTAAATTAGTCTGACCCTTGACTTAGCTCCTGGATGAAGGGCATACAGATGGACACCTCCTTACAGCTTTTGCCAGAGAACCCCATAGAGCTCACACAGAAAGAAATCCCTTAGCTGACAGTTTTGTCTATTGTTTAGCACATGCTTAATGTTCTGCTCCGTGAGTTGCACTGGCTTGATGTCCGCACCAAGTAAAGAATATTGCATGTAAATTATATAAACTGTTGCATTTTTCTGCATCTCACCATAGATACCTGCTGGAACAGGACTTCCCCGGCATGCGTATTGGTCCGGAGCCCACCACGGACTCGTTTATTGCAGTGATGCACGGCGACATCGAAGGCCAGATCCCAGGGAACGCTCTGGTCGTGGATCCCAAAAAACCTTTTCGGAAACTCAACGCTTTCGGCAATGCGTTTCTCAACAGGTCGGTGTGATTTTTATATATATATATATATATATATATATAATGTATAATAAGCTCCACTCTTCTGGAAGGATGTTCCACTTGATTTTGTGGAGATTTGCGTTCTTTTATCCACAAGGGTGAGGTGAGGAAGACTGGGGTTCCGTTCCAATTCATCCCAAAGGTGTATGAAGTTTGAGGTCACACATTTTTCACTCCAACCCTTAAAAAAAAACATATGTTTATAGAGTTGGCTTTGTGCACAGGAACTTTGTCACTAATGAGTCCATGCTGTTGTTTCTTTTTCGCTTCTTGATGATCTCACTATGCAGGAAGACACCTCAGTGTGAGTCAGTCAGGGTCAGCTGTTCCTCTATTAAAAAAGCTTGACATTCCATATCTGTTTGGAAGGTCAATTCTTGTTGGACTTCTGCCTTCTCCAGCAGCATATGGGTCATTTCTCAATTTCAACATTAGTTGTAGCATCATATTTTATACCCAGCAAAATGAAACCTTCATAGTTTCAAATCATTTGAATTGAATACCAGTGACCCTTTTTTTTGTTTTTGTTTTTTTTGACACATTTTGAAGATACTCTGCTCTTTGAAGTAGGACACCGACAAAAAGTAATGCCACAGACGGTTGCACCACAGACAGACAGTAATACCACAGATTGTAAAAGCACATATGGGCATTAAGGCTACAGACAATTACATCACAAACAGACAGTAACGCTACAGACAGTAACATTACAGTAAGACAATAAGAACAGATAATAAAACCATGGTAACACCAGAGACAGATGGTAACGTTACTGGCAGACATTAAGTCAGTCACAGACAGTAATGCCTTAACGATAACACTTCAGACAGACGGTAACACCGCAGTCGGTAATGTCACAGACAGACAGTAACATCAGTCAGTATCTTTACAGACAGTCGGTAACACCGCAGTCAGTAACGGGACAGACAGTAACGTCACAGACAGACAGTAACACCGCAGTTAAGCACTAAGCTAACTGTGTCTGTCTTAGTAACTGTCTTAGTAACTAGCTGCGATACCGTCTGCTGTGTTACCGTCTGTCAGGAACGTCACAGACAGACGGTAACATCGCAGTCAGTAACATTACTGACAGTCTCCACATGAATAATACCACATGAAGTCAGTAACGCCACAGATAGTTATGCCACTCACAGACGGTAAGGCTTCAGACGGTTGTATCATAGCCAGACAGAAATGCCACGAATTATAAAATTACAGACAGACAGTAACGCCTCAGACAGTAACACCAGAGACAGACATTAGGGCAACAGACAGTAGTGGCTAAAACAGAGGTAACATTATATACAGACATCATCACAGAATACGAAGTGTTTACAGAACCAGACCATCTCCAAGCAAACGTTTGTGAGCATGTGACAATTATTTTTGCAGGTGCCTCTCTCGGCTCCTTGCTGGGGTTGCGAATTTGGCTCGGGGATTCAGAGGGGGGAAAAAAAAGCAGTCTGGCAGAACACCAAATCAGCATGAAGCTGACTCATAACATGTTGTCTAAATAAATAAATAAATGTGTACCGAAATGAAAGTGTTTGATCACTATAGGATCGCGAACAAAACAATCGACTATAAAACGTTTGTGTAATCGATGCAGTCGCTCTGGTTCTTAGGGGTATTTATAGACATGCGCGTGATCTCCGACGCTGAAAATAGAACCATATATATATATATATATATATATATATGAGTATTGGGACACCTGATTTTTCCAGCCATATGTTCTTCTACTCCAAACTCTCCAACTGGGAGACCTGAACCTGTTCCAGCATGACAGTGTACACAAATCCAGCTTCAGAAAGGTATAGCTTCCATTAGTTGGAGTAGATCTTGTGTGGCCTGCTATACACCTCTGGCTTGAACACCTTTAATATGAATTGCCTCAAATTGTTCTTCTTATTGCAATCCAGTGATTCATTAGCTTCTTTTTGTGTATGTGTGTGCATAGGTTTGTATGTGCTCAGCTTCCCAACCCTGTTCTGGAGAGCATCAGCATCATTGACACGCCAGGAATCCTGTCTGGAGAAAAGCAAAGAATTAGCAGAGGTAACACACATTTACACGTGAACCCCTTGGTATCTTTATCATTTTCCTACCAGGCTTATGTTTTTACAATGTTCGAGTCAGGAGTTTCTTCCATCATATACAAAATATACATATACAAAAATTGTAAAGCAAAATATTTGACTGAAATGCAGGGAAGTTAAAGTCCCCCAAAAAGGAAATACTTACGTTATGTACAGATGCATAATCATATTTACTTCCTTACTGTCCACCACTGGTAATTTTGTTACCCAAATCATGATATAAGACCTCAAAGGAAGCATGTGATATTTTTTGCCATTCCGACTGGAAGCTGCTAAATGATGGACAATTCCACCCCCAATCCAACTCTCATCTAAGTTGTGGAGAAAATAATGGGCGGGAATCTTTCGTTCCCTTTCTTGTATCTATTTACAGACAAAGCGAAAGCTGTTTGTTTGACAGTTTCCACCTCTCTGTGTTGAGAGCAAACTAGAATACAGTCAAATCGTGGGTTTGGGTCGAGGCGTGCAGATTTGCTAGTTAAAACAGACTTCCTTTGCTGCTTCAGAATAGGAAAATCAGTTTAATTTTATTTTTGCATGCAAAGTTACACCACCGTAAAATGGAGAAAATGTTCCACTCTATTCCGCAACCAACAATATACATCAGCCATAACGTTAAAATCACCTGCCTGATATTGTGTAGGTTCCCCCTCTGGCCCCTTAAACAGCTGAGAAGTGTCTGGCACAAAGACTTGAAGTCCTGTTAGCTGTGATGTAGATTGGACTTTTGATCCAGATACTTGATCGGACTGAGGTTTGGGGAGTTTGGAGGCAGAGTCAACACTTTTTGTCATTTTCCATGTAATGAGTATATGATAAATCCCACCCATGTGATGGGTTTCATTGCAATGAGATAATTAATGCTATTCATGTTATGGCTGATCGGTGTACAGGCAACTAGATCAGATATGGAGAAGAGTTTAGACATCTGACTCTAAGATTGGAATGTATTTTCTTTGCTGTTATAATAACCTCCACTTTTCTGTTATGTTCCATGAGATGTTGGAGTGAAGATTTGTGAGATTTCGTTCAGCCACTTAGTAAAGGAACTGATGTGGGTGAAGATGCTTGAGGTATAATCAGTAATTTATCCCAAAACGTGTTCAACAGGGTTGAGATCTATAGCAGGCCACTCAAGATCTTCCACTCCAACCCATGTAAAGTATATCTTAATAAAGCTGTATGCTGTAACAGACTAAGGTCTCCAAGTAAAGGGGAATTCCCTCCCAAATTACCTCCAATATGTGGACTTCAGCTGGAAAAGTTCATTTTAGTTTTTTTTTCTTCACATGGTTAGTTTGGTGGTTCCTCATTTCTTCTCTGCAAGCCCAGTGTCAAGACCTTCTCATTCACAGCTCGGTGTGAGGGTCGTATTTAGCAGCACCTAATCAAACATGGCTCTTTCCTTCATGCCTCTACTTGCTGTGAAATGTTTTCACCAGAGCAGCAAAGCGGAGATAATTCCCTTCACTCCAACGCTCTTTCCTAATGTACAAAAAAATGTTTTGAATGAAGTGCTATTCATTCTTCTTCTTCAGGAACTGCATTATCCCACTTGATTATATAGTAGCTATAAATGATGTCGTTAAGCTGCATAACCTCAACAACGACATGACAAAGAAAGGAGCCAAGCGAAAACAAGAACTTTCTTTTTCCTTTGTCGTTTTTATGGCCATGTTCTCAGGTGCTCATTGAGCTTAATACATCCTTTTCGAATTTGATCCTGATTTGATTCCTGAGTGGTTTGTTTGTCTCTCCCATTGTCAACAGAGGCAACAGAAGACGTGTGTGGTTATAGCTGCCTGCGTAAATGTCCATATGGAGGTATTGTTCGACAGTGGCGAGTTCTTACAGCCTCAGCTTGTTAAAACATAAACCGGCGCGCTGTCTGTCTCGTCATTCCTGACAGGCGGCGAAATGACAGCCTAAAATTAACTCATAATCTCTGTCTGCCTCAAATACTAAGCTTCTTTCCCAGTTTCACTTCACTTCATGATATATTGGAGAGATTTTTTTTGTGGATGACAAAAAAGGGAGGGAGGGGACACCCCACGGGATGAATGCGTCCCGTCCCCGTATTTTGAACGGGCTATGTGAACAATGCCAGAGACATACTTTAAAAATTCTAGAATAGAATAAAAAAACTGTAAATATGTTTTACACATATCACATCTGTATTTAATAAAAAACAAAAAAACCAAACAAACAAAAAAAAACGGTTGGCCTTCAAACTAAAGCCTCTCTTATTTATTAATAGAGGCTGTGGCATCGATAGTTAATAGCTGGATCTATTGTCTATCGGCAAAAATCTATACCGATAGTTTTTCCGGCTTCCAGACGCTGTCAATACGAGAGCAACCTCTAGAGGCGCATCACTGACGCACTTTATTTTTTGTACACATGAGATGGTGTGCTGCACGGAGAGTATATTTATTACTTATTACTTATAAATTAGATAATTATATCTATTATTGAATATATTCATATTTATTACCTTTAGCACATTTTCATGATTTAGTACTGTTTTTTTTTTTTTTGGGGGGGGGTGTTTTAAGTTCTGTACCCTTTGCTTTGAACAAGCTTGTCGGGGAAAATAATAGCCCTAAAGTTCTCTCAGGTACTGTGGTGTATATATATATTTTTTTCAATCAACGCATTTTACAAATTCTTCAATATGACAATGGGTGTGGTATAAATCTGAACTTCTGGCATTCGAGACATTTGGCCTTTTTTTTAACCAGTTACCTCATTCACTTATAAACATAGTCACTGGTAATAAAGTGTCCTACTCAGTAATCCAACACTGAAGTGTTTTCCTTGTGAAACTGCAAAATCAAAAGATTTACTTTTGATTCCAGCTGGTGTGTCTTTTTTGTTCCTAGTGGAAGAAAATGGAGGTGCGTTCCATATTTCATGCTTTCCGAATTTAACCTACTAATCATTCAGCAAAACAGATACAGGGAAAAAAGCAAGCCTTGTGACTAATGTTTCTACATTTGCATTTGCTGATGGGGTATGTTTCAAGCACTGTTTCGGCTAGATGTGGGGTGAGTGTGTGAGAACAATTCCCAGCAATCTATGGTCTGTGGACACTATGCTGAGTCATGCAGCTAAATCTTTAGCAGTATAGAAGCCTCTATGTATAAAGATTTTTTTTCTCTACTATATAAAAGGGTAAAAAGGCATTCTTGGTGTTCTATAGTAGTATGGCGTAAAAACCAAACATGACATCAGGAGCTGTAGAAGCTATTGCATCATAAAATGGCTTTGAACCACCCCTGTTTAAGGTGGTCAAGCAGCTTTGATGGCGCTCCCAGGGTCTAATGAGTCTGTAACTTTTGCTGCCTATCATCAACCGTACAAGATCAAGTCCGATTTGAAGCATGATCATTGATTAATTGAATCTGCTCCTAACTCTTCTAGGCTACGACTTTGCCGCTGTGCTGGAGTGGTTCGCCGAGCGCGTCGACCGCATTATTCTTCTTTTTGACGCCCACAAGCTGGACATCTCGGACGAGTTCTCGGAGGTCATCAAAGCCTTGAAGAATCACGAGGACAAGATTCGTGTGGTGCTCAACAAGGCGGACCAGATCGAGACTCAGCAGCTGATGCGTGTCTACGGCGCCCTCATGTGGTCGCTGGGAAAGATCGTTAACACGCCTGAGGTGATCCGCGTCTACATTGGCTCGTTCTGGTCTCACCCGCTGCTCATCCCTGACAATCGCAAGCTGTTCGAGGCTGAGGAGCAGGACCTGTTCAAGGACATTCAGTCTCTTCCACGCAACGCCGCTCTACGCAAACTCAACGATCTCATCAAGAGGGCCAGACTTGCTAAGGTAGAACATTAACATTTTTAAATCAAATGAAAATCCTTCCCAGACAGCACCAAATCTGGTGAGCCACCATTTAAACCTAAGGTAGATCACCATGAGATTATATGCCATGAATTGAAAATCTGGTTTGGTTACTATAGAAGTCTTTTGTCTGGTAGGAAATGAATCAGTGCAGACCCTTGCTTTTGGTGAAGGTGTGCAATATCTATTAGCGAATTTAGTTTTTTTGCAATTTCCTTCATGGCAGTAGTTTGGTTGCTTGGATTGTTATTCATAACTCCTCTCACTCTGACAGAAAGTTGGAGGCTTCTTGTTATCTGATCCCTCCTGTACACTCTGCATTATTGATGTGTTGAAAGGTGAACAGAGAACCATTGATTTGTCCTCCATAATGCAGCACAAGTGCATCTCTGGTGCGTGTGTGTGTGTGTGTGTGTGTGTGTGTGTGTGTGTGTGTGTGTGTGTGTGTGTGCTGATGCTTAGCCATTATCTGGACCTTATGCTAGTGCTAATCTACATTCGTATTTCATTCTTGGTGTTTCTTTGGCGTTAAAGACGAAGAACAAATGAAACCCGTCCACTGAATGATCATGAATCGATATTGAATCTAAACAGGGACTTGATTTGGTTGTAAAAGCTCCCGTTAGCTTATCGGCGTTATATCCTTCACGGACAGCCACGATTCTGCTTAACCTTCGCTTTTGCATGCGACTGAAGAGAAGCACACTTCCCCTGCTGTTATCAAAATATGAGGTCATATTACTTTTGGGCTGTGACCAGTCTCTAACCTGTGGAGACTATATCCAGTATCAGTCTTCAACCACAGACCAGTTAGTGGTTTTCCTCTTGAGTTCTTGTGGTGGCTACAATATAATGTTTGTCAGTAGACTTTTTCTTTGGTCAGTCCAAATTCTGAATTCTGATTGGCTGGAAGTTCAGAGGTGGTGTTTTTCAGAAAGAGTTGAATCTAAATGAATGCACTGAAAATATCGATCCATCCAGTTCCAGGTACATCCAGAATCAGACAGCTATTGTTGACTTACCTAATGACCTTTCTGAGCTCTGTGGAGGATTGCTGCGTGTGGTAAAATCTCTAAGGTGAATAAGCTGATTTTTATAAACGACTCAAAGATGAATTCTGAAGAAAAACGAGACGTCGAACAAAAAAAAGCACCAGAGGTTCCTCACAGTTTCATTATTAGTCATAAGCAAACTTTCCTTCTCATGGAAATAAATGTAATCTAATGGCACTACTTTATCTCCGGGTGTGATTCGGAGCAGCAGGATTTCAGATGTAACAAGGCATATATAAAGTGCGTACAGGAAATAAAGATCAGTTCATTCAGTTTCTTTCTGCAAACATCTACGGCAGCTTGCACTCGTCAATGCTGGGAAGTGATGAACTTGTACCCATGGATTATTACTTATTTATCTATTAGTGCTATTTATTTATTTGTTTATTTATTTTAATCTTTATACATATTAGGTTCAGATTAAGTTCAGGTCCTTTTTCTTTTTTACAGGTCCATGCCTACATTATCAGCTCCTTGAAAAAAGAAATGCCCACGGTCTTTGGGAAAGACAACAAAAAGAAGGAACTGATCAACAGCCTGGGAGAGATCTACAGCCGGATAGAGAAAGAGCATCAGATTTCACCTGGAGACTTTCCCAATCTCAAAAGAATGCAGGTAAACACTCGGGCAAAGATTTAAGAACAAGGAGCAGTAGAAGTACAACGTACCATTCATAATATAGAAAGTTCTTTGTAATAAAGGTGCCCTTAATCCCAGTTAGCCAAAATTTATAGGAGGTTTATTGGCCATTTATTAAGAGGATAACCCTAGATTAGTATCTACACTTAAAGCTTGTGGACACCTGACCATAAGATTGGTATGCTAGTTCAAGTAGAGGGAAAATTTAATGTTTACATTTAACATTCATGCCTAAATGATAAATAATACATATAGCTCTTTCCATGCAGCCTCATGTGTTAAAAAAAAAAAAACGCAAGTGGCTTCTGTAATTTGCCTCTAGAGGCCGCTCTTGTAATATGTAACGCAACCCGGAAAAACTATTGGCATGGATTTTTGCCAGTAGTCGATTGCTGGAACATGGCTATTGGTGCCTTGACCTCTATTAATAATTAATGGGAATTTAGTTCGAGAGCCAACTTTTAAAAAAATCAAATACAGATATAATAAGAGTAAAACATTTTACTGGTGAGCTGTATTGGGCTGCAGTTTTGGGGCCCCTGTTGTAAAGAGTCCTAAATAATTTGCAGTGTTGATTTGTATACATCTTTCTCTGTGAACAGGAGCAGCTTCAATCCCATGACCTGAACAAGTTTCAGGTGCTGAAGCCGAAGCTTCTGGATGCCGTGGACGACATGCTGGCGCACGACATCGCCCAGCTGATGGTCCTGGTGCGCCAAGAGGAAACACAAAAGCCCGGTCAGGTGGTAAAGGGTGGAGCTTTCGAAGGCACCATGAACGGGCCGTTTGGTCACGGGTACGGCGAAGGCGCCGGTGAGGGAATCGACGAGCTCGAGTGGGTGGTGGCACGCGACAAGCCAACGTACGACGAGATCTTTTATACACTCTCGCCAGTCAACGGCAAGGTGACCGGCGCCAACGCCAAGAAAGAGATGGTGAAGTCGAAGCTGCCGAACACGGTCCTGGGCAAAATATGGAAGCTGGCTGACATCGATAAGGATGGCATGCTGGACGACGAGGAGTTTGCCCTGGCCAACCATCTCATCAAGGTCAAACTGGAAGGGCACGAGCTTCCCAGCGAGCTTCCATCTCATCTGGTTCCTCCGTCTAAGAGAAAATTACCGGAATAAACGATTCAGGTTGTAGTATAGTTAGAAATGGAAATGCATATTCATATCTTGGATGCTGTATGAACAATTAATGGACAATGAAACATAAATAAAATGTTAGCGCTCTGACTTTCTTCCTATCAAGGTGTCAAGAGCTTTCTTCACTGTATGGTTTTTTTTTCCTTTGCAATTTCTGCTGTCTTGGAGCATTCAAAAGAAATTGTACTTAGTCTTAATTTCCCCTTGTTTTGTCTCCCAATTATACACTATGTGGCAAAGGTTTGTGAACACCTGACCATCATCTTGGTAAGTAGTAGCTCAGTGGAGAAGATGTTTGACTTCTGATCTGGAAGGTCATGGGTTCAAATCCCAGCACCACCAAACTGCAATTGAGCAAGGCCCTTTAAACCTCAGTTGCCATCAATGTAAATGCATGTATGTAACATCCCATTCCACAAATAATCTCCATATGCTCTTCTGGAAAGATTTTCCACTTGATTTTGTGGAAATTTTGTGAGATTTAATTCGCCCACAAGGGCGTTAGAAAAGTCAGGTACTGATGTAGGTGATGAAGAGAGGAGACACAGGATGTGTTCGATTTCATCCCAATAGTGTTTGAAAGCTCTTTAAGCTCTTCCACACACTTCCAACCAATGGAAAGCAGATATTCATGGAGCTGCTTTTGTGCCCAGGAGCAATCTCAGGTTTTTTGGATCTAATAGTTAAATTATAGGATCAATTTCATGCTTCCGATTCCAAACACAATATTTTTTGTGGTAAAAATTTGGGAAAGAACCCACATACAGCTGGAAAAGTCAGGTGTCTCAATACCTTTGCCCATATACCTTTGCTGTGTTTTTATTTTATTTTCTTCACGTGAAGGTGGCGTCCTAAAAAAGACGTAAGCCCTTGCATAGCCTGACCAAGAGACTGTTAAAATGTGTCGTGTCTGAAACGTAGACGGTTCGGTGGCTGTATTCGGTGTATGGATGGATTCACCTGTAGGTATAGTAACCTTGTTGGTTTTGGTGTACAATGTCTATGTTCATCCCTGTTAATGTTTCTTCTCATTGTGTTCCAAATACTTGATTCCTGTTATTAAAAAAAAGAGAAGCCAGACAGCACTAACATTTTTACCTTAACACTTATGCATTGATGTCGTATATTTTTGTCAGTACTCATTCCTTCGATCCTGATGTGTGATGTGATGGTTATTGGTGTGTGTCATAGTTTACGGTGAGCCTTAAACGTTCAGGCGAGTCGGAAAGGTTTCGACAGGAAGTTCAAGGCCCGATGCTCGATCGCGATCTGCGAGAGTCGGTTTTCCCATTGTTTGAATTGTAAACCGGTGTGTTTTGCCGGCCTTTGTTCATCCGAGTTAAATAAACTGATGTGTATCGATACCTATTAAAGTGTCGTCATATTTTCCTGACTGTTTGTGAAAGGAAAAAAAGGAAAAAATTAACCTTGATTTTAGAGAAAAAAGTTAATTTATGCACATTTCTTTGTCAAGGACAGACTCTGAAACTTCACCTCATGGTCCTAGTGCCGTAAATTAAAAGCTTTATGAAAATTAATGGATTATAAAGATCAATTTTACATTTATTAATAACTCCATATATGTCAATTCTTACGTTTCTTTTTTTAAGGTTTTTCTTGTTTAAACTTCTTGTAGATCAATAAAATAATAAGATAGATTATGCTTTAATACAGGAGAAAAAAAACAGAGGGAGGAAAAAAGATAGGCTGTGGAAGGTTCAAAGAGTGAGGATGGATAGATGGATGGATTTTAAAAAAATTTATTTGATTTAATTGAATTTTTTTTTTTCTGAAGATTTGTCAGATTTCATTCAACCATGTTAGCTTTAGTAAATTCAGGTACTGATGAAGGTGAGGAACTCAGGAGAACGGGTGGCATTCCAATTTATCCCAAAAGTGTTCAGTAGGGTTTGAGCCCTACAGCAGGTCATACAAGATCTTCCACGCCAACCCATGTGGTTTGTGGTAACAGTTCGAGAAAGAACCACATATGAGTGGAAAAGTTAGGTGTCCCAATACTTTTTGTCCTTATAGAGTATCTGTGAGGTTCTCGTGCCCTCTTGCTTGTATCCAAGATGTTTCTTCAGGATCCCTCAGGAGTAACCAGGAAATGCTGAAGTCATGAACTAATGAATCAGATTATTAATATAAATTCCTTTACACTTAAATCTACAGTCCTGACAGCCCCTCTGCCCAACCTGCTCTTTTTTTTGGACATGTTTTCCACGATCAGGTTTCATGACCTGACAAATTTCCTGTTTTTGTAACACACCACGCCACTCCGCTCACGCGAGTTGCCTTGTACGCTCATCTGTCTTGTGTAGATGTCAGGATGTGATAAGTGCGGCCTTTCCTGCTCACCGTGACACGGCAGCGGAGACACTGCACACGTTTTTTTTTCCGTGATGTCTTTCCTTCCTCAACAGCTTTCACAAATCTTTTTTCATCACTTTTATTTAGAGGTCAATGATAATTAGCACAATCCAGTGTCCATAGTGTACGTTCTTGTGATACTGCTGTGATATCACACTATTATCATACACAACATGGACAAAAGTATTGGGACACCTGTCTTTTCCAGCCATACGCAGTTCTTCCTGAAACAGTTACTGCAAGGTTGGAGGCACACGGTTGTAAAGGATGTCTTTGGGAGACAGAGAGAGAGAGAGAGAGAGAGAGAGAGACAGACAGACAGACAGACAGACAGGGAGGCATAGACAGTAAGAGAGAAAAAGAGCCACAGCCAGCAAGATACAGGTCTATGTATGTATGTATGTGTGTGTGTGTGTGTGTGTGTGTGTGTGTGTGTGTGTGTGTGGTCAGTCAGATGCACACACACACACACAAACACACAAACCTGTATCTTGCTGGCTGTGTGTGTGTGTGTGTTTGTGTGTGTGTGTGTTTGTGTGTGTGGTCAGTCAGATGCACACACACACACACACACACACACACACACACACACACACACACAAATAAACCAGTCCAAACTCTGCCCTTGAACCATCTCCCTCACCGGGCCACCAAAGGAAGGGGCTGATGGGTTTTACACAAAACCTTTTCTACATGCTCAGAAACAGCATCTCTCTAACGTGTGTGTGTGTGTGTGTGTGTGTGTGTGTGTGTGTGTTTGGTTTAAAAAAGTTGGACTCAAAGCACAGTTGAATGGACCTTCGTCCAGCTTAAAATAGCATCTTGTTCTCATTTTTACCTTTTTCTCCAGACAGAAAAAAACCTACAAGCTTGAAACGAGTAATAATAATAATAATATCCAGAAATACGCTGTGGACATCAGAGCATAAGATTCTTACATCCTCTTATCTCCATTTACTCTTCTTATAACCTCCAATCTTCACTCTTATGTTCCACAAGATTTTTAATTTGAAGTCAGGAACTGATGAAACTGAGAAACATCTGGAATTATATATTTGTTTGCTCAAAGGAAACCCCATTTGCATGCATATATATATATATATATATATACTGCATTATTTCCCCTGTACTTTTTTGTTGTTATTCGCTTGCAGTGATGCAGTGAGGATGGGTGTGTAAGGACATTTTCCAAAAATATCTAAACAAGATATTTGTCAGGAAACAATTTTTTTAAACTTTTTTTTTAAACACTATATTTCTGGCACTGAAGCACAATCCATCTTTCAACAGTAATATCTTATCACCTGCTTAGAAACTATTCACCCAGTGATGGATACACGGGGAAAAGGAAATAATACAGAACAGTCCCAGCTGTTATCTTATGAGAGATGTTTTACATTGTTGTTGTTGCCCTGTGTAGAAAAGAAAAGCAGGTAGGATGTGAACGTTGGGCTCAAATCTCAGATTACGTCAAAAGGAGAATGTTCTTTTTATTTTCCTGGAAATTCTGTACATATACGCACACCCTTCCTGACTGGAACCTCAGAACCCTGTTGGTACATAAAAAAAAGTGAGTAAGACACCTACAATACTCTGCTTTTGATTGTGATGTGGTTTTAAGCTTGAATAAAATTGATCTTTGCAGGATAATCATCTGCACTTTTTCTGTAGGTTGTTTGGAGGTAAACTGGCTGAGAGAAGGAAGGATTCGGTGTCTCCTTGTTGCAGAAATAAAGTCATGTAAAAAGTATTAGAGGAATAAAAGGTATGCAGGCGTTCCTTTAATCCACTGCTATACACTGTACAGGGTTAATGTTAGTATTAGGATTAGATATCAGGGTCGGGTTTAGGATTGAAGGAAAAGTCGAGTATGTTACAGCTAATAAAAATAAGACGTGTAGGGGTATTTATTATACCGTGTAGGGGTATTTATTATACCGTGTAGGGGTATTTATTATACCGTGTAGGGGTATTTAATTAGAAGTGTAGGGGTATTTAATAAGACGTGTAGGGGTATTTAATAAGAAGCGTAGGAGTATTTAATGAGACGTGTAGGGTTATTTATTATACCGTGTACGGGTATTTAATAAGACGTGTAGGGGTATTTAATAAGACGTGTAGGGGTATTTAATAAGACGTGTAGGGGTATTTAATTAGAAGTGTAGGGGTATTTAATAAGACGTGTAGGGGTATTTAATAAGAAGTGTAGTGGTATTTAATAAGATGCGTAGGGGTATTTAATAGGATGCGTAGGGGTATTTAATTAGAAGTGTCGGGGTATTTAATAAGACGTGTAGGGGTATTTAATAAGACATGTAGGGGTATTTAATAGGATGTGTAGGGGTATTTAATAAGAAGTGTAGTGGTATTTAATAAGATGTGTAGGGGTATTTAATATGACGTGTAGGGGTATTTAATAAGACGTGTAGGGGTATTTAATAAGAAGTGTAGTGGTATTTAATAAGATGTGTAGGGGTATTTAATAAGATGTGTAGGGGTATTTAATAAGAAGTGTAGGGGTATTTAATAAGACGTGTAGGGGTATTTAATAAGAAGTGTAGTGGTATTTAATAGGATGTGTAGGGGTATTTAATATGACGTGTAGGGGTATTTAATAAGACGTATAGGGATATTTAATAAGACATGTAGGGAAATTCAATAAGATGTGTAGGGGTATTTAATAAGACGTGCAGGGGTTTTTATTAAGAAGTGTAGGGGTATTTAATAAGAAGTGTAGGGGTATTTAATAAGACGTGTAGGGGTATTTAATAAAACGTGAATTGATGAATTAAAACTCTTATAGAGCAGCTGTAGTTCAGGTTCAGGGGAATCTGTTCAATCCTCTGTCACATGCTGTTTTTTCTGTAATCTCTTGCCTCTGTATCTCGTGTCTATCTGTAGTTTTTCCAGGAATAAGCGGTGCCACGCACCAACACATACACCACGTTAAACATCAAGTTCAGCTTCAAAGAACATTTTCCATATTTCCTAAAGAAATGCCAGTAAAGAATTTCTCCTGAATGAAAAATAATATCAGTTTACAGTTCAACAGAAATGAGAGGAGGATTGGCAGGTTGACCTTTGACCCTGATAGCACATGGCTGCTCCAGGAATTTTTGAATTATTATAGCTGATAAGATATGAGTTTATAGAGTTTATAGAAACTCAGTGTGGATTTCAGACTCCTGCATTTCTATACTGAGCACAAAATCCCAACATGATCAACATTAATCTGAGTGATGATAGATAGATAGATAGATAGATAGATAGATAGATAGATAGATAGATAGATAGATAGATAGATAGATAGATAGATAGATAGATAGAAAACCAAAGACAGAAAAAATAAAGAAAGAACGAAGGAGTGATATCACAGCATTAAATTGATACATTCAAAAAAAACTTTTTGGTGCAAGGCTCTTTTTTGCCCTCTAGTGGAAAGATTGAGAATTGCATTTTATTATTATTATTATTATTATTATTATTATTATTATTATTATTATTATTATTATTATTATTATTAT
>MU551526.1:11242707-11250207 GCA_024362625.1 Silurus asotus
TTATTATTATTATTATTATTATTATTATTATTATTATTATTATTATTATTATTATTATTATTATTATTATTATTATTATTATTATTATTATTATTATTATTATTATTATTATTATTATTATTATTATTATTATTATTATTATTATTATTATTATTATTATTATTATTATTATTATTATTATTATTATTATTATTATTATTATTATTATTATTATTATTATTATTATTATTATTATTATTATTATTATTATTATTATTATTATTATTATTATTATTATTATTATTATTATTATTATTATTATTATTATTATTATTATTATTATTATTATTATTATTATTATTATTATTATTATTATTATTATTATTATTATTATTATTATTATTATTATTATTATTATTATTATTATTATTATTATTATTATTATTATTATTATTATTATTATTATTATTATTATTATTATTATTATTATTATTATTATTATTATTATTATTATTATTATTATTATTATTATTATTATTATTATTATTATTATTATTATTATTATTATTATTATTATTATTATTATTATTATTATTATTATTATTATTAATATTATAATTAATTAATTTATATTAATATTAGTAGTATTTTCCCCCAAGGTCACAAGGACCAAATGGAATCTAGACTAAGGCCTAATTTTTTCCATTTTAATTAGATAAACAATCAAGAAGCTAAAACAAAAAATAACAAATAAATAACTTTAATTTCTATAGCATCTATTTCCGAGCAGTGTTTCATAAAAAACATAAAACATAAAATCGTCTGTACAAATCATTTAAAAAAATCATTATAAAGAAATGTTAATCACTTGATAGAAATTATAGATGAAACTCCGACACACTGCACGTGAACTGACATTTTCCGTAATAAATATATTTAAACTTTAATCTTTTTTAATTTATTCCTTAAATCATGTTTGACATGTTTATGCCACTGTATATTTTTATATCCTGCATCATTTTTTTTTTTTTGTTGTTAGTCTATTTCTTTCGGAAGTTTCCCAGTCCAGTGATTTCTCTTTACATGTTCTGAGGTTCTCACTATGCGGTTTTCCACAGAGGCTTTTTCTGGCAACCCACATCCTCTTAAACGTCTCGAATGCCAGGAGGCAGCTTAGACACACATGTGCAGGGAAATCCAAGCTGATTGTTATTTATTACACCAATTTTTTTTTAGGACAAACTATGGTTAAACTATGAGACCTAAACCTGTGGAAGATCTTGAGTGCGCAACCTTTTGAACACCATTAGGATTTGGAACGACACCCCAGACGTCCTCACCTACATCAGTACCTGAATTTACTGATACCATTGTGGCTGAATGAAATCTCCCAAATCTCCCATAACATCTGGTGGAACATTGTCCCAGAAAATTGAGCTTTTTTTTAATCAGCAAATGGAGAATAAATGTGTTAAAAAATCCACAAGGTTTGCCATATATGAACTTCTGCAGGTGAGGTATACAGTGTGACCTCATTTTACACATGAGCAATAGGAGAAATTCGGCTCTCATAAACCTAAATGCAGTGCTGAGGTTTAGCAGTTGCTCAGACTTTTGCACAATCCTGTCTGCCATTGCAATACCAAAAATAGCCCCTAATCGTACATAGCACATAAAAAAGTTTATTTTTACACAAAACCAATTTTTTTTGGGCCTCAGAAAAAAACTTAGCGGGTAATTTTTACCAACAGCCTGCTGACAAACTGTTCATTAAACTTTTCCCGCAGACAAAAACAGACACAGGAGGTGGTACTGGATTCCCTGTGAAGTTTTTTTCCCTTTTCACTTCCTCTTCCAGTCTTTAACTTCACCTCACAAACTTAATTGCCGTCGCTAAAGGCTCTGCGACCAAATATCCTCTTTTATGTGTTGCCAGGTCTTTCATTATCGTCCCCAAAGGTAAATCGTAGCCTTATTTATACTAATGAGGAGCCCAAAAAAAAATCGGATGAAGGAGGCGTCACATAATTGCCCGTCTCCTCTCATTGTGAACTCGTTCAGGACATGATCGCTTCTCATGTTCTTTCAATGAGTGATTTGTAGTTTTACACTTAAAAAAAGAAATATAGGCGATGTGATCACTAAGACAGGCGGTTTGGGGGGGGGTTGGGGCTTTGGAGAGACTGGTGGGGAATGATTGTAGGGTTTCGGTTACCACACCAATGATCATCATCCATGATCGCCTCTCATGTTCTTTCAATGAGTGATTTGTAGTTTTACACTTAAAAAAAGAAATATAGGCGATGTGATCACTAAGACAGGCGGTTTGGGGGGGGGTTGGGGCTTTGGAGAGACTGGTGGGGAATGATTGTAGGGTTTCGGTTACCACACCAATGATCATCATCTGGGAGAAATTCCCTTCTGGCTACGTTCCATTTTAATTGGTGCAAAAGTCATGTGAGGAACCCCCTAGCAATTAAGAACATCTGCCGTGCTTTTTGATTGCCTTCTTTTTTATTTTTTTTATGGTTGAGAGCGAGGTTTACTGCGACGGTCTTCCCTTTTGGTTTTGCAAAATGCTGCCAGACATCCTTCAAAATATTTTCTGCTCAGTTTCCATTTTTGAGAAGATCTACTGTTCTCGCTCTTGAGTGAATTATTGTACACAATTTATTACTATAAGTTCTTCTAGAAGATAGATATGTATATGTTGTGAAAAACAGTGAGAAGGGATGAGGGAATGACGTAGAGACAGGAAAGGAGGTGGGCCTGAAGGTGGGCCTGAAGGTGGGCGTGGCGATCCTGAGGTGTTTTGAAATCAACATGGTTTAGTTGATACCCAAGAGCTTGTTTTACTTCTTGGAAGACATCTGAAGCTTTTGTTTTTCATCCTCTTTGTGTTTTTCTTTTTTTATACTGTGTATATATATATATTCTCAATGGATTTCTCATTCATCTTCATCCTGGGTGCCATTCTGATCATGGAGCATAAAGGTAAATACCTTCTTGTATGTTTCAAAAATTTCTGCTTATGTTTTTAAAAAGAAAATATAGACAAACGCATTTGCTTTTTTAATATCCTTCATTCTTCTGGGTGAATGTTACACTGGGTTTGTTGGTTGTTCGTGGAAATTTGTGCTCAATCACCCAAATATTCTGCACTCAATGTAAATTATATCTCCAAATATGGCTGGAAAAGTCAGATTTTATATATATATATATATATATATATATATAAATACTGGGTCACATGGGTCTATCTGCATGACTGTTATTCACATGTAATTACTGGTTAAGACAAGTGTTAAAATTTAATGACAGGTAGGTCATGAGTTGTAATAATGTGTCACCAGGAAGGACAGGACAGCTAACGAAATGTTATGAATGTCATGACAAGAAGATCTAGTTCAAAAAATATTTTCCGTTTTAATACAATTCATATGACACTTTTATAATGAATAATATGTATTAAGAGGTATTGACACGTGTTGACATTTAATAACGGGAAATAACATATAGTAGCATGTCATAATTACAGATTATGACAAGTAATAATGACAGATAACAACATGTAATGAGCAGTCAAAATATACAATAAAATACATGTAATGAAAAGTAATGGCAGGCAATGACATATAATAACATGTAATGACAGGTAAATAGTATGTAGTTAAAGGTAGCAACATAAAAGTACAGATCATGACGGGTAACAGCATGTAATTACAGATAACAATATACAATAACATGCGATGATGTAATTACAGGTTATGGCATGTAATGCCATCTCATAGCAGAAAATGACAAAGTGATGATATATAACAACATGTAATGAAAGAGGCAGATGTAGAGGACAGGGTGGTATGGAGAAGGATGATCCGCTGTGGCGACCACTTATGGGAGCAGCTGAAAGAAGAAGAAGAAGAAGAAGAAGAATGAGTAACATGTTACTGTATCATAAGCCTTTCCTATTAAAACAAATGAATCTTGTCCGTAAAAGAAAAATGATGACAAGTAATAAGAATTAACGAAAGATAACGGCATGTTACATCAGGTAATGAAAACTAATTATGACAGGTTATAACAAGTAATGAAGAGTAATGGCAATGAATTACATAAGGACATGTAATACAAATTAATATCATGAAGTAAGAGATCCACAGTGTACGTTAAGAAGGTCAGGCTGTGTACCTAACGATAATGATTTCTGTACTGTACCTCAAATACAGAGTACAATAGAAGGAAACTATTCACGCCGTGTTGTCGCCCTCGATGACCTCAAAGCATGGCAGGAATTTGGCGTAAAGTGGACTTTCTCCGATTCACACCAAATTCGCACCATAGATTAAGTAGATCACGAGTAACACTGGGTTGTGATTATTTTTGTTCTGTCGCTCTCCTTGGCTGAGATCCGAGCCTCTGTACTGCACTGTATTGTTACCGTACTATAATAAAGTCTTTACTACACCTCAGCGATAATTTAGGATAGAACAAATCTAATCACATCACCATGTTGCCCCTGATGTGATTGACGTGTGGCTTGAGTTTAGTGACAATCGCAGAACGTCGCATTTTTTACCCAAAAAACACAAAACACAAAAAATGGACTTTCTCCAATTCACACCAGATTCGCACCATAGGTTAAGACGATCACAAGTAACACTGAGCTGTGGTTACTTTTCTTCTGTTGCTCTCCGTGGCTGAGATTTGAGCCTCTGGGACAGTGTACAATGATATGCAATAATATGTAATAACAGGTAATAACAGGGAACAGCATGTCAGACATATGGCATCGTGTACTAGGTAAATAATATGTAATCACAGGTAGCAACATGAAATCACAGTTAGGATGACATGTAAAGACCAAGCACCAATATACAATAACAAAATGTAATAACAGTCAATACAAATGTAGACATGTAGCAATATACAATAACATGCTAATGAAAGGCAATTGTTTTTAATGACATTGTAACATGTTATAGCATAGCAACATGTACTAGCAGGTAATAACAGATAATAGCATGCAATGACAGTTACAATACAAATTACAATTATATGCAATAATGTCAGGTAATAGCATTTAATGTGATAACAACAAGTAATAGCAAGCAATGACAGGTAACAACATGTGATGCAGGGACTATCATATGACATGTAATGACAATATGTAATGACAGGTAGCATCATGTAATTACAGGTAATGACAGATAACAACATGTAATGACAGGTCAAAATATACAATAAAATACATGTAATGAAAAGTAATGGCAGGCAGTGACAACAAGTTACAATGACAGGTAACGATATGCAATAACAATAGTTTGTAATGACATGACATGTAATGGCAAGTAATAGCACGCAATGACATATAATAACATATAATGACAGGTAAATAGTATGTAGTTACAGGTAGCAACATGAAATTACAGATCATGACAGGTAACAGCATGTAATTACATGTACCAATATACAATAATATGCAATGACATAATTACAGGTTATGGCATGTGATACCATCTCATAGCAGGTAATGACAAAGTGATGATATATAACAACATGTAATGAGTAACATGTTACTGTATCATCAGCCTTTCCTATTAAAACAAATGAATCTTGTCCGTAAAAGAAAAACGGACGTCCTGGATGTTCTTAAACAGTTTTGTATTAGAACCAGGAGACTTTTATATCTATCAAGCCTTCCATTTCTTCTATCCTCCAGCTTTTGTCGCTTCCATACATGCACCTCACGAACGAAGAGGTTTACCCACGCAGCTTGACCACAAGCCTCAACACCGTGAGAAACGCTGCTCCTGTGAGAACCTGAAGGACAGGGAGTGTGTGTACTTCTGTCACATTGGAATCGTTTGGGTGAACACACCCAGGTACCATCCCTGACATGAACAACACCACAATGCAAGAACTCGTGTAAGACACCTGTCAAATTCTTATATTTGTGTATTTTCACATTTCCTTTCCAGTCATGTGATTCCATATGGTGTCGGTTTCCGCCCAATGCGCCGCAGAAGACACGTGGAACGATGTTTTTGCACAACCAACAAAGACAGAGAGTGCACCACCTTCTGTTCAAGCAGGTACTGCATTTGTGGTGCATTATTATTAATATTTACCTAAAAATATAGAATTATTACTAAACCTTTTCTCTTGTCTCAGAGCTGATAATCCGACCCTGAGGTCCTCTCCAAGGATGTTCCCCACACAATATAAAACCCGAGTGAAGCTGAGAAGACGCCGTTCTTGAGACGCCGTTCCTTACACTGCTTTGATCGTTACATCTAGTACGCTAAGTGTTTGTCACCCTGCTGAAACCTGACAATACACATTATATTTGCTAATCGAATGCTGGAAAGAAAGGCTACGATTTGCTAGCGAGATACTGCATCCTTGCCTGAAAACTCTATCTCAGATAGAACCCAAGATCCAGGAGGAATCCAATGAGCTGCATTTCTACTTAAAAAAAAAACTTTCAGGAGTGTATTTAGCTCTCTGGAAATCGATTGCGAAGCAATTTGAGTGGAATTTGGTTTCAGGTTTAGATTTCTACAAATAATGTAGGAGGACTCAAAAAAAGAGGACTTGAGAAGATCTAGATCATGAAGTGATTAAAAATTTTCAGACACTGAAGGAAAGAAAGTTCATGAGGACATGAGCAAGAGGATCTTTACTTTTAGCGTCTCAGTTTTATATAGATGAGATGATTACCAATACAAATGTAAGTCATTGAGAAGATCCAAACCCTGAAAAACCCAGACATTGGAATAACAGGACTATGGAGTGTCCATGAAGTGTTTTTTTGGAACAGTTTTATGGACAAAAACATGTTTTTTGGGGTTTATTTTATGACTCAAAGAAAATCTAAGAAAAACATATGTGTACTATTGGGACACCAGACTTTTATAGTAAATGTTGGGGAATATGTACATATGTATAGAAATTTCAGTATGTTGATACGCTGTTACTTATTTTAATAAATATATGATTATTTATAAAAAAAAAAAAATAGATTTTTACATAAAGAACGATTGGTTTACTTACCTGGATTTTCCAAAACTCCAAATCTCCGTGTTTGGGACTTTGAGTTGATCCGAAAAATGAAATGATGTGCCTCAACAACAATACAGAACATGGGTCCATCTAGCAAAAAATGTAAGCTGCAGGGTAGCATGACAAATTCGGTCTTTGTTCGATGAAAAAAGAAAAAGAAACGTTTCTAAAAAGTGTACAGAAGTAAACAATGTAATTATGGTGGCGGTTAATGGTGTTTTGAGACGTTTCCCACAGCATCCAGGACCAGTCATTTTCTAAATAGCTATACTAAGTTAATCCCTTGCTTCTATTTAAAATTACACACACCGCAAACACCTCACACACACACACACACACACACACACGCTATGTACGCAAAAGTATTGGGACACCCACCAAATATGGTTCTTCCTTGAAATTTGGAACCACTTGATCCATCCAAAGTTGTGATGCTCCTGTGCACAAAATGAGCTCCTC
>MU551526.1:11255207-11274226 GCA_024362625.1 Silurus asotus
AGCAACTGTAAGGACACGAGACACGAAGCATGGGACAAGAAAGGTCATTAGTTGACAGTTTTGTTAAAAAAAGAAAATAGTTTCAAATGTTTTGATGTGCAGTGATGAAGGCTTAAACGTACAATTTGCCGTTTTCCGCACTGCCATAAAACTCATTTGTGTAGGAATTCTTGTTAATAGCCAACACAAGGGCTACGATTACAGCCGGGAGGCCTGAAAAAAATAGACAGGAAAAATATGATCAATATGATCAAAAAACGTCTGTCTGTCTGTCTGCCTTCTTTCTTTCTGTCTGTCAGTCTGCCTTCTTTCTGTCTGTCTGTCTGTCTGCCTGCCTTCTTTCTGTCTGTCTGTCTGTCTGCCTTCCTTCTTTCTGTCTGTTTGTCTGTCTGTCTGTCTGTCTGTCTGTCTTCCTTCTTTCTGTCTGTCTGTCTGTCTGTCCGTCCATTAAATTCCTTCCCACTGTTAAAATAGATCATTTTGTACTATTTGAACAATTTCATTGCACATTTTGGAGAAGCAAGTAAAGCTCTGAACTCCGACTTACCCCATCCGACAATGCAGAACTTCAGGATGTACCTCCGGATGTAGGTGTTGAAGACCTTAACTAAAGCGATGTACATGTGGACAGACTCAAGTCCCATCCAGGTGAACGAGGTCAGCAGGAAGAAGTGCAGGAAAGCAGCCGCGGCTATACACAACCCCTCCATGTCATAGGAAGCCAGCCAGCCGTCCAGGAGGAACATCATGTTGAGGAAGAGCAGCGAGGTGCTCAGGTTCATCAGGATCTTGGATGGGTAATCTCGACGCAATTTCCTACGAGTGCCAGGGTCAAAACATTTCTTATACGTTGGCTTTCATGCTTCATTGTATTCATGAACATCTTACAAATACATACAAATCTTATGGTCAGGTAACTAATTTTCATCATATAAAATAGCTGTCATATAAAATGTGAGAAGTCTCGAAAAAATTATAAAAACTCTTTTTTGATGACCTTTCTTAAACACAAAATGGTCTCATAGGTAATGAGTTCTAGGTAATGAGCAGAAGAAATTTCAGTTCGGATTTCTGAAACTCACTCGAAGGCAACATAAGTGAGGATCGTTACAGCCGAAAAGATGGCCGAGATCCCGCAACCGATGTACGTGATGAACATCAGAATCTTGCTGTTCCTCTCGTTGATGTGCGCCGACGCTCCGCTCAGATCCTACACAAGCAAAAGTCAAGTCAGACAAATAACTTCCCAGAGGGAAATTTTCTAGATCTTGTCTATCTGTCTGTCTGATCATCTTCATCATCATCATCATCATAATCATCATCATCATCATCATCATCATCATCATCATAAATCAATAAGAGGATGTCTGTCTCACCATCAGAACACCAAAGTGTGTTAAGTGGTTGCACAGGCAGATGGTTCTGTTGCTGTTGGAATCAGGGCTGACCTGACATCCCTCACTATTCCAGCCTCCAGTGCCATCTGCACAGAAGTAATATTACAGTAACACATGAGCTTCACCTCTCACGGTATAAAGATACGACATCCTTGAGATCTGAAACGAATAAACTAAAGCACACTTACTTTCGATGCTGAAATCCCAAAACACGCACAACCGATTTAGATTCCACTAGTAAAAACAACAACAAAAAGCTGTTCGTTAATAACTTTCACATTTCAAAGCGAGCAAATGAGAAGGAGGTGGAAATGTGCCTGTGTATGATTATTCACAGAACATGATAATTTAACTCATTCTTTTTTATATAGATAGATAGATAGATAGATAGATAGATAGATAGATAGATAGATAGATAGATAGATAGATAGATAGATAGGTAGGCAGTTATATAGGTAAACAGTTAAACAGTTAGACAGACAGATAGACAGACAGATAGGCAGGTTTATAGGTAAACAGTTAAACAGACAGACAGACAGACAGACAGATAAACAGTTAAACAGAGACAGACAGACAGACAGACAGACAGACAGACAGACAGACAGATAGATAAACAGTTAAACACAGACAGACAGACAGACAGACAGACAGACAGACAGACAGACAGACAGACAGACAGACAGACAGATAGATAGATAGACAGATAGATAGATAGATAGATAGATAGATAGATAGATAGATAGATAGATAGATAGATAGATCGATCGATCGATTTTGCCATGGGTTTGTAATGGAGTTAATTCTGTGTAAGAGTCCTAAAAGGTGCTGTGAAGGTGTGCTGTGGTCAGAATACCTGATGCTGCAGATGGGAGATCTCTATTTGCACAGGGTCTTTAAGATTACTGATGGAGAAGTTTCCCACACTGCTGGCCACCACATAACTGTTTAGCGACAGGCCGTTGTTCTGCTGATCCTACAGGAAGCAATTCACTGTAATGTTAATGTTGCCGGCATCTAAACCTTAGATTAGTTTAGATTAGGGATTTATAAACAATGTCACACCTGATTAGGATTTTGAGGTCACACTTAGCAAAGCAATGTCAGAAGAACACTTTTGTTACACATAAAATTATAAGTAAAATATTAAATATACCGTATATTGTAAGGTGATAATCCAGGGCTGAGTGTGATGGGATACGATGGTACTGCACAAAGTGGAGGTGAAGAACGGCCCGAGGTGAAGCATTAAAATGGTGTAAGGCCTTACAGCTAGCCGTGGATTATCACCTTATATCTTATATCATATATCCCAATATTGACGAGTATAAAACTGACTGAATGGACGCATTTTATATATACGGCTCGTCAGATCTGAAATCCTGCTGCTCCAGATCACACCCAGAGAAAAAGTAGTGCCATAAGATTGCATTTATTTGGATGGGTTTGCAATCTGTGTAACACACAACACCTGAATTTCCAGCCAATCAAAATCCAGTATTCAGACTGACCCTGGCATAATATTGTATTTACACTCATCATCCACTTTATTCAGAACACATGTACACTCATACAGTTATCCAACCAGTAAATGATGTAACAGCCAAAAAAAATCAAAACTCTAGAGACTGTTGTATATGAAAAAGAGTTTTCTGAGATACAAATATAGCATTCGAGAGCAACTAGCAATTATATATTTATATATATTTATATAAATAAAACAGCAGTTGAGGGTTTAGGACCTAGCAATGCTTGATCCAAATATGAATTGAAACTGGTGCTGTCACACGATTGGCCGCTTGGATAATAAAGTGGATAAATGCTTGTTATATATCATATGTCATGCTAGTATGCACAATAACCACAAATCCATTAACCTTACCATTACCGATCCAAAATACTGTAGATACAAATACCCATAATACCAGAATTAGCAAAAATTCGATTTGTATTATGTATTGTGTCAAGTGGCATCAATGGTACATGCTAGCAATGTGATCTGAGCTATGACACGTTTGAAAAAAAAAACTGCACTCACCTGGAAGAGTCCCGTTTTGCTAAAGAACATAAAGTTAATTCTGGAGACGAGTTCAATATCAGCATCGCTCATGTTATGAAGCAAAGTGGCAGGCAGCGAGACACGAGCTAAGGAGTTACTGATGTCTGACTCGAAATCAATCTGGGAAAAAAAGAGAAAGAAGGACATTCCAGAATTTTTTGGAGAAGAATGTCATCTTCACCAAGGGGCTATGAGAAAACCGTCTTGCTTTATGTTGTTCAGAACCTGAGGTGAGACTTGATGACTATACTGCTTGAGGGAGAACCCTTGCCCTAAATGGTGCCCTTGATTCCGGAGGCCCACTTTGGTGACACCCACAAGACGATCAAGGGCACTTCGGTGTAAAAGTCAAGTCAAGTTTATTTCTATTGCGCTTTTTCACAATGGACATTGTTTTAAAGCAGCTTTACAGAATTTAAGAATGAAGGGGAATTATGTGTGTTTATCCCTGATGATAAAGCCTGTGGAGACTGTGGAAAGAAAAAACTCCCTTAGATGTCATGAGGAAGAAACCTTGAGAGGAACCAGACTCAAAAGGGGAACCCATCCTCAATTGGGTGAAATCAAGAGTGAAATTATAAAATCTTAAAATAATACAAAACACCAGAGAGTGAGAAAAGGTACCTTTTAAAGTACATCATATGGACACCTGACCAACACCCCATTAAGGTTTAACTTAATTTAATTCCATTTATATTTGTATAATGCTATTATTAATGGACCCCCAGTCACCCCAGGCTTGTACCATTCACATTTAAGCCTATGTGCACAAGATATGGAGAAACAAGACACAGAAATATGGAGGCATGGCATGTACCTGAGGATCCGAGGAATTTGTAGCCATAAAGGCGCTGAAATTGGCTCCACTAAAGCTGCTGGAGTTGATAGCTGAGATTCCCACTGCCAGGTTCTTGGAAGTGATAGTCAAGGAAGGACCATCAAACTCAATCTTCTGTACAAGTTTGTCCATGGTTTTTAGTGCCCTGAAAGTAAGGAGACGAAAGGGAGCACATTTCAGAGCATTATGTGTCAAATTTCTGCCAAATATACAGCAATATATTCTGACAGTGGTGGCAGTTAAGGTTCTGCGAAGGTTGGGGGTTCAAGTCCCAAACTGCCAAGCTGATACTGATATTATTAGTAGATGTGCTGCACTTTTATTATTTAGAAAGTGACCAATAATTTGCGATCAGTATTTTATATGTAGATTGATTTCGTTCTCTTCACGTTCTCTTACCACCACCAGCTCTACCTCTGACATGTTAATCTATATTCTATGTGACTCTCAGTCTCTATAGTTTTGTGATACGTCATATTCACGTAGCAGCACATGAATATGGTGTATCACAACACTACAGAGACCGAGAGTCACATAGAATATAGATTAACATGGCAGAGATAAGGCTGCATCTTCGTAGAGACAGAACAGGAAAAGAACATTTGGATTTATTTAATCTTTTTTCTATTCATTTGCACTACAAAGGCTGCTTCATTTGTATTGTGCATGGAGATGTGAATCTTGTCAGCCACAGTTATGGGGATTTACATTCCTGATATACTGTACACTAAACTATGGATCTATTAAAGTTCTTGTACACAGGAACATAATCCTATCATTAAAAATTAAAACCTACATATCTGAGGCAGCCAGCTGCACCGGCTCGGAGCTGATCATCACATTGGAAATGATAGTGACCACAGTGGAAGCCAAGGAGACGTTAATTCGGGCCACGTTTACCAGCTTCGTCACCACGGTGACCACCTTCGACAGTTCATCTGTGGAAAGCTCGTTGTTTGTGATGTCGGCGAGCTGAACAGCCACGTCCGCTGCGTTTTCTGTTTCAAACACAGCATACGACTGTTAATCTTGAATCAATGAATAATTCGTTTCAAGGGTTTAAAAAAAAACAAAATGGCACCTTGTGAAACTTTGATGTCTTCTATATTTGTGCAGTTCAGGAGATCTGGCTGGTCCCAAAAAGAGGAATAATTGTCCGGGCTGATCATGCTGAGAAAGAGAAAGAGAAAGAGAAAGAGAACGAGAAAAGAAAGCTTGTTTTTACTCCGGACCTTGGCATTATTTCTGTAGATAGACAAATCATATCATACAGCAGAGCACCAGATAGGTAGGTAGGTAGGTAAGTGGGTAGATGGATGGATGGATAGATAGAGAGATGGATAGATCTATCAGAATAGTAGCAATTATACCAGTTATGGTACCATTGTAGCAAAATTTAAAAAAGATTTAACGATACAGCAAAGTCCATTATATACACACCAAGTCCTGGACGCATTCTGCTCTTTGTATGGGAAGCATGGGATGAAATAGGTGACTGATGTTCTTGTCTCTGGCCATTTATAATGCAGTGGAGACTCCTCAGCCGGACAGTTTTCTGGAAAAGCGATTACATTAATTACAAGATACAACGGCTGCACATGATTACTGCATACAACAAAAAAAATACAGAGGCCGAGGCATGTCCTGAGAGCCACATAGAATAGAGATTAACATGGAAGAGGTAGAGCTGCATCCTCCTAGAGACAGAACAGAAAAATAACTTTTGGTTGCTTTGAAAAATCTCAAGAATTGCCATGAACAGTTTTGCCTTTAATTTTCCAGCAGTTTACAGTCAAAAACCTCAACAATGATGGCACACAGTTCCCTTTCGGAAAAAATGTATTTCACCTGAGGTCTCAGGGGGTTTTTCCTTGCCACTTTTCTTTACCACTGCCTCACTGAAGAGGGATCATAGATACAAATTTATGACTCAAAAATTTATTTTGTAAAGCTGCTTAGGGACAACGTCAAGGGACGTATAGTGACAAAACGCAATACAAATAAAATATAATTGAATTCACGTCAGTACAACAATTTGCCTGAAAAAACTTCCAGAATTTCCAAAACGAAACGATAGAAGAGGATTAGGGTTCATACCGATAGCGTTTACGGCAATGTCATCCAACGCAAAGCTGGCTGAAGGAGAAATGCTCTTCAGTCTGTTTGTGATGTCAGCGTCTGTTAGAAGTTTTCCTGTAGTGTTTCGATACACCAGCAGTGCCTTACATGAGTATCTTGAAAAAGTTGAGAGAAAAAAAAACAATTAAACTTCCATTCTTTGTATAGTATAGACATTAGCGGGTCGTGCATTTTACACTGAGGCCTTCAGTGGAGTTCTACCTAAATCAATCCACCTCTTAGTAGCATCATTATGACGCCACGGCTAAAGAAACCATCAATATTAAACAGAAATGCAGTATAACATCACAGACAGGAATCTCGTTCAACCTCAACACAATGAGCCATTACTAAAGCAAGAAAACCAAAGACCACATTTCAACACGTCTCCTTTCACTGCACCCGCATACGTCATCTCTGGCAGAAGCATCAATCTCAATGCATTGTTTTCAGTGCATTTTGGTTTTCCTGGGGATTTGAAATGAAGAAAAAGTGTGTTTTTAAATGTTTTTGGCAACCTGACGTACTAATATATATATTTTTTTAAGGCGTTCTTGTATTTTTTAAGTCGTTCTTGTAAATGTCCGGTCAAATCAAATTCTTCTCATTTGTCAGCCGTTGTAAAATGGAAAAACAGCTATGAAATCAACACCAACATTTTACCTTGCGCACTTTGCTACAGATGTGGTTTGCGAGCTCTGACTAGCGTCCTCTCTGCCGTTGAATCAAAGAATGTGAAAATGCCGACTTTACTGTCCACCCGCACATACCTGTACACGTCGCATTGTTGCCAACTCGAAATCTGATTGGTTAAAGAGACAGCCTTCTGGCAACATTTACTTTACGCTACACGTATAAGCGATGGCGATTTTGAAGGCCACATGGCAGATTCCTTTGACCCTAGCAATAAGTTATGAATGAAATCTAAATGAATAGAAACTGCAACATGAACAGGCACTCCTAGAGGCAGCACAAGTAAGAGAAATATGAAATAAAGAGAATAGATTATTGGGAATAATTACTGGCCTTGCTGACCCTGATGGCCCACCACTATTTTTGTACATAAATACACCTCTTATTACTATATTACCTCGTGCCTTGTGTATTGGAGGAATCAGTTCCAGAAAGAATGCTGGGAAAAGAGTTGAGAAATTCATATAAGTACACCAACACCAACAACATGAATATCTGTTCATTTCCACTGTCATCTGAAGATGTTCCTCACCTGACATTATCGACATAAATAGTATGATTCCAGTCCTGGAAGGTTTGGTTCAACTGTAAGGTACAAATGATAGATGTGTGAAAAAGTATTGGCACCCCACCGTATCATGTATAGTAGAGATCCAGTACAGTCATACCCATCGTGCGATGGAGTCATCTGTGACCTGAAGTTTATCGGATACAATTAAAGAAATCCTGAAGTAGGTAAACTCTGCAAAATTAAAAAAGAAAATATATATATAAAAAAGTTCAGTTTAATTAAGAGAATATAATAGATTAGAGTTAGTAGTGATTGAATCTTTTAGGTCTGTGGAGCAGAGCAGTAGGGAGACAACGCTGAAAAGAATTCACCTCGATTCAGTGAGATACACTATATGAACAGAAGTATTGGGACACCAAATCTTTATATTGCAATGAATTGGAACGGCACCCCAGGCCTTCTCTCCTGACTTATATCAGTACCTGACTTTACTAACGTATCACCAAAAAAATCTCCACAAAAGCTTGTGGAACATCTCCCAGAAGATTGGAGGTTGTTATAAGAGCAAATGTGGAATGAGATGTACAAATCTTATTATCAAATGTCCACAAGTTTTGGTTCATATAGTGTAATTCAGTCCAAATTCAGGGTAGTATGTAGTATTTTAGGATATTTGAATCTATTAATGCTGAAAACATATAAACATCCCACACACTTTAGTAATATTGGCCTATTTTTTTTCAAGAATCGCCAAACATTCACAAATATTTGTAAGCGTTTTGCACAACTAAGACCCCCCCTCTGAGACTTCTCGAATCGAAGCGGCCCACTGCTATGCTCTACAACCATCTCAAGATGGTGCTCATGTTTTATATTGTTAGTCCAGGACTAGCATTCAACATATCTCTACTCTCTGTTAAAACCTTCTTAGGAGACTAAAGCAAGACAAATGCATTTACCACAAAGCACTATATTTTCCCAACACACAGTATGTTTTTCACTTGTTTGTCCAAGCCATCATAATTTTAAAACATTTGGTAGAGCGGTCTCCTAAGAAAGCTGAACAACGAAAGAAAAATCACAAGCAGAAGCTACATATGTGAAAAAAACATACAGAAATAGTATTATTGTGATTTGTTTTGTGTGAAAACTAGTGTTAATCTCTTTCTACACCCGCTAAAGAAACAATCAAGAGCTTTCAAAAATCTGGACAAGAATTCAAGTAGATTTTTCCCTTTAAACCATCGTGTGATTGGCAGCGAAGGGGAGCAATGATTAGGAAGAAAGCTACAGTACATCTCTTTCTAAAGTGTCGTTATTGGAAAACATACTGTTCCCAGTCGAAAGTCCACAATGACAAGAAGTGTAAAAAACCGCTTTACATGGGCACGGGATAATATCAGTGGAGTCTGCGGCGGGTCCATGGGTGGCATCGGTGGGCACAGAGTCGAAATCTGCCGTGATTCCATTAGGAGGGGACGCCAGAGGAAACGTGCCATTTGTGGAGACAAAGGACTGGTCGTAAACAGCCGGGGGAGATGGATGCATTTCTCTATCTGTGGTGATGGGCAGAACAATGAAAGCATTGTCTTTGTTGCTTGAGGGCTTTGCTGATTCATTCTTGGACCAAAAAAGCTGCTCTGTTGTCGATAACTGTGCATGTTGAGTATCCTGAAGGTCCTCAATTACAATGCTAGTATCCACTGGGTAAATGTCTAGACCAAGGCTATGTACACTTGCTTCTAACGTTAAAGGCCATGAGTGTATACTAGGAATGGTAGATGTGTGTGGAAATCCAATGGTTACGTGAGAAAAATCAAGCTTCTGGTCATGTTCTGTGTTTGGTAATTGTGGAACATCCGGAGTCAAGCCTGATGTCATTGTGGAGACTGAGCAACTCAGTGAAGGGTCTTTGTTTGGCAGCTTTGATCGCAAGATACTGAGTGTACTGGTTCCAGTGTGCTCTGTAATGTAATATTCTTTTGATCCATCTGTATTATTTACATTCTGAGGTACAGATGGTACTGATTGGAATTCCAGAGGTACGGTTTGTGAGAGAGATGGTGATGGTAAGACTTCATCGCCCCCTATTTCAAACATACTGCCCCCTTCTGTGGCTTTCAAAGTATCCAGAAAAATAGGAGATGGCATGAAACTGTGGTCAACATAGCTACCAGAGGTGGGGGGGTACATAGGCAATCCATCCTCTTTCTGGGTTTCCAAGCTTGAACGAAGCGGTAAAAATGCAGAACTGCCCCATTGGTCTGTCAGGATAGGTGTTGCAGAACTACCACTTATGAAACTATGAAAGGCATGTGGCGATACCTTGTGGCTGTCTAAAGGGTCTAGAGGTCTGCTTACATGTGATGGCTCAAGCCCCCTCAGGCCTTCCACCAGAGATGCAGCAATTGTCCCCTCAGTGATGGGGTAGGAAGCAACAATGCTAGGGGTTCTCAAAGAGTCAAAGTTGTTATAAAAGTGTGGGCTTAGGTTTAAGATAAATAGATTCTCTGATTGGGGATGACCTAGATCACCCCCAGAGGCAGGATTGCTTTCAGAGGTGTCAAATGATGGAGCTGAGGAAAGAGAAGCAGTTGACAATGGACTGGGCCTGATGGTATATTCATGCCCACCCTCAATGGCAGGTATTGGACTGATGTATAAAGTAGGATGTAACTCTGTTCTGAGGGGATAGGAAATTTGGGAAAGGTACTTACTTACTATTAAAGGTTCTGTAAACAATCCTGTTATATAATTAGAGGAGTACCTGAGGGATGCAGCTATGCTGGGAGTGTTTTCTGGCATCACTGTCCTGCCATAATGTTCCTCTAAAACCCCAAGCTGCCCTTGTGCAATGACTGTGGGTTGTAGCAAAGGAGACACCTTTGTACACCCCTGTTGATATCCAGTAACATCTGCAAAGATGCACTGAGTACCTTGGAAAACTTTGTGCACAGTACTTGTCAAGCTGGAGTAACTTGGGGATATTGCTAGTCTTGAAAGGGAGGGGAACTCCGCTGTTCTTACAGTTAGTCTACTCAGTCCAGATTGGTCCGTTTGAACATCTGACCCTCCTAGAGCTTTGATAAGCATCATGGTGTTCTGGGTTTCAACCTGCTCAATAGGGGTATTGTCTGTGCCAGTCGGAGCATTTGCCACTTTTAAAAGCGATACATTCAAGCTGGTAGCGCTCAGGCCTTCATCCAGAGAGTAGGGTGCGTCAAATTCAAATAAGCTGAAAATATCCTCATCTAAATCGATATCATAGAGAAAGGATTCCGAGCCATATCCGGATGGAAAATCAAGCTCTTCGGAGCTGTTCTCGTTGCTCTCGCTCAGGTCCCACTGCGGAGTCAGCGGTTTAGTTTTACGATTGCTGACCGACACCACCAGGAAAGACTCAGCATTTTCAGTCTGGTTACGTGGCCCCATTACATGGGAATAGGCTGGCCTTCTAGTTGTAAAGTTTGTTTTCTTGGCATTGGTTGGTGCTCCTGGGATTCTCGGCTCAGGGGACATACTTGTCATACTTTTCGTCGGTAACGGAGGCGCTTTAGTAATATGTAGAGTCGGGTTTTTAGGGGCTTGTGTTACTGCGATCTCCGGTTTTTTTCTTACAGGCCAAATGAGAGGGGTGGAGATAAAGCCGAGTGAGGTTTTGGAACTCCGTCCAGCAGGAGCAACCGGAGGCTGAGAAGGGGGAGGAGTGGAGGATACAGCTGCTGAGCGTGGAGGGAGTCGCAGCAATGACCAAAATAACACAGCCGTCCCTTTCTCTGTGGTAGCCAATAGACAGGTCATTGGGAAAAAGTTGTTATTGATCTTTCTAACACAGCATATTATGACCATATACAACAAACAAGTCTACCTCTACCTAATCATACATACATACATAAATGTGCCAGAATCCTTAGTTTCTTAAAGAAGTTAGGGAAAGAAATGGGGAAATACCACGCTAGGTTAAGTAGATCAAGAACATACCAGTCAGAGAGAATATCTAATTTCATTGTAAAATTAAATGACACTATAGGAGAAGGAGATACAGTGAACTAAGTACATGAATGATAACAGTTTGTGAAAAAGATAGCTTCAAAGGTGTTAGGAAATTAATATATATGATGAATCTAGACTTCATATTGAGGTCTAACATCAACAAGTTCTTGTCTTCAACTTTGTGTTGCTCCATTTACTCTATGGGCAAAAGTGGAGTGGGACACCTGACTTTTCCAACCATATGTGGTTCTACCTCAAATTCATTTGACAAAATCAGTGGTACACAACTGTATTGGATGCCATTGGATGTGGTAGGATGAGATATTTCCTTTTCTTAAACTGTTCTATCCTGGCAATGTCCCTATGCACAAAGCCAGTCCCATGAAGATATTCTTTACAAATGGAAGATCTCCTGCTATAGAGCTCTGACCTCAATCCTATTGGGATGAATTGGAATGTTGATTGCATCCCGGGCCTCCTCACCTCACCTACATCAGTACATGAATTTCCTAAAGTCCTTGGGGCTGAATGAGCACAAATCATTATTTACGCTCCACTTATGTAGAACATACTACATAAGTGGAGCGTATTATAAGAGCAAGAGCAAATAGGGACGACTAAGTGTGGAATAGAAAGTTAAAAAAGCTAAATCTTATAGTCAGATGATCACAATCTTGTGTCCACACAATATATATATATATATATATATATATATATATAAAATAACAACTACATAAAATAAAATCGTTTTCTGGTTATGGAGATAAAGATACAAAAAACGAAAAATTTTGTGTAATAATAACAGCTGAACGCAATCTAATTTGTGAGGAACGTACACAATGTCAGCGTACCGAAGATATTTTGCTGAAAAGTATATATATAATAAACCTTCAGTACTAAACCTTACCAGTAGGAGCGCTGGAGGTGTTCGGAGGATAAGTCGTAGCAGCTGAATTAGTTTGAACTACTAACGGCAGAGAAGCATTTAGTGGTTACAACACACGCGTGCACACACACACACACACACACACACACACACACACACACACATGCACATGTTAGTCAGAGGAAAGATTTAGTAGTAAAATTTACAGGATGGTGAAAAGACTCCTGCTTACCGGCGGGTGCGGTTAAAGTAACGCTAGGAGTGCTGGTGTAGAA
Organism: Silurus asotus; assembly: GCA_024362625.1. Taxonomy (NCBI): domain Eukaryota; kingdom Metazoa; phylum Chordata; class Actinopteri; order Siluriformes; family Siluridae; genus Silurus; species Silurus asotus. Next base: position 11,267,975 of record MU551526.1, read on the forward strand.
AATGGTTATAGAAAGATCTGACGAAGAAAACGGAAAATGCATTTTGATGAGGCCATGCATTTAACATCAAAACAAATACATGCACATGCTTCGCTATGGACTCAGGAGCATCTTTAATGAAACATGTAGGACCCTGGAACTATATGCTTTTTGAACATCTTTCACATTAAATCCCCATTTGCTCTTATAATAAGCTCCATTCTTCTGAGATGTTCCACTAAATTTTTATGGAGATTTGTGAACTTTCATTCAAACACAAGGGTACTAGTAAAGTCAGGTACTGATGTAGGTAAGGAAATGAGGAAGCCTGTGGTGTTGTTCCATTTCATCCCAAAGGTGTTCAGGGTTTGAGCTCTATTGCAGGCCACTCAAGATCTTCCACACACATCCAACCCCATTTAAACGTGTATCTTCATGGAGCTGGCTTTGTGAAACACAACTTTCCCAAACTGTTCCCACAAAGCTGAAAGAACTCAATTGTATCAGACGTCTTTGGATGCTGTAGTATGAAATTTTCCATTCACTTGAACTAGGAGACCCAAACCTGTTCCAGCGTGAAAATCCAGGTCTATGAATATCTGCTTTACATGAATTGGATGTGTGTGGAAGATCTTGAGTGGCCTACTATAGAGCTCAAACCCTATTGAACACTTCACCTCCTCACTTCACCTACATCAGTACCTGACGTTATGAATTCTCTTGTGGCAGAATTAATGAGCACAAATTTCCACAAAATGCTGTGGAACCTCTTCTCAGAAGTGTGAAAGTTATTCTTAGAGCATTTGGGGACTAAATGTGGAATGGGATATTATATATTATATATATTCACATTGCATTTGGAAAGAAAATATTGTGAACCCCACATGAAATCCATAAAATCTAGAATAAGGGAACTTCACTGGAACTGACTCAGACGTGACAACAATGACCATCTTTCTTTCCTTTTTTTCTCCCCTCTTTTCCATCATTCCGATATTCATTTCTGCTGAGTGTTTTAACAAAAGATGCCCATTGTGGCCAACATTCCAACAAGTCATACATTATGGATGGTATTAATCAGGCAGAATGTAGGAATAAAACCCAACACTGGAATAAACAAGAGGACATGGGACTTTTATTAGCAATCGAAAAAAATATGTTTTTTGGGGTTTATTTTGCATTAAAGTTTGGACTGAAGAATGCACTGCTTTGGCTGATCAACCATTTACCGACTAATCACATTTCAGTATAGCTCAACATTTCCGATTCACATTGCAATAGACATAAAAAATCATAGACACGTTGACTCCAAAAGGATTCGGACACCCTACTTGTCGACCCATATGTGGAGACCCAAAACCTGTTCCACCATGACAATGGTAAGAACATCTCAGAAAAGTGTAGCTCATTATAAGAGTGTATGATACAATCGTACAGTTGGGTGTCCGCATACTTTTGGCACATATAAAAGAATTACATCTTTTTTTTTTTACACCTGTGATGCTTGAGGAAGTAAGAAGGCACGGATTGTTTGCTTACCGTTGGATGTTGCATTAGTAGAAATGGTGTTAGTGTTGACAATGGATGAGGTGGTAGTAGTTAGAGATGCTGGTGGCAGGATGGAGAAAGGTTACATTTCAACAGTGGCAACAACATGAGGAAAACAACAACGCTTCAACATGAGAGGTGACTCGAACACCTGACAGAAAACCATCGTGATTCGGAGGTTCAATGCAAAGCAACGGGAGAAAGTGTTATTTCTGTTTCGATTCTTGAGGAACGATCTAAGGAGAGGCAATGCAAACTAGAACTAGAACTACAGCTTTATTGGTGGTCCTGCATCCATCAGCTATAAATCTCTGAGCATTCGGGGACAATTATGCATAAAAATAGATCAGTATGTGATCGATGACTCTGGTGCTGGTTCTGGAAAATCTGGATCTGCTCTATCTGCTCTAGATTTTACCTTTGCGTTATCTGCTCTAGATTTTACCTTTGCATTATCTGCTCTATTTGCTTCCTCTGATCTATAAATCTCTGTTTATCTAATCTGCTTCCTTTGGTCTATATGCTTTCTCTACCTGATCTGCTCTCTGGGCTCTCTATGCCTGATCTGCTCTATACGCTCTAGATTCTTTCTTTACCCTATCTGCTCTATTTGCTTCCTTTGATATATAATCTCTGTTTATCTAATCTGCTTCCTCTGGTCTATATGCTTTCTCTACCTGATCTGCCCTCTGCTTTATGGGCTCTCTATTCCTGATCTGCTCTATCTGCTCTAGATTCTACCTTTGTGTTTTCTGCCCTATTTGCTTCCTCTGATCTATAATCTCTGTGTTTCCTAATCTGCTTCCTCTGGTCTATATGGTTTCTCTACCTGATCTGCTCTCTGCTTTATCGGCTCTCTATGCCTGATCTGCTCTATCTGCTCTAGATTCTTTCTTTACCCCATCTGCTTGATTTGCTTCCTCTGATTTAAAATCTCAGTGTTTCCTAATCTGCTTCCTTTGGTCTACATGCTTTCTCTACCTGATCTGCTCTCTGCTTTTTCGGCTCTCTATGCCTGATCTGCTCCATCTGCCCTTCATGCCCTATCTGTTCCCTCTGCTGTTTCAGCTCTAGTTTCTTTCTCTGCCTTATCTGCACTCTCTTCCCTCTCTGCTCTATTTGCGCTATCTGATCTATAGTCTCTCTTCTCCTGATCTTCTCTCTATGCCTTATCTGCTTTATCTGCTGTTTCAGCTCTAGTTTCTCTCTATGCCTTATCTGCTCTCTGTATTGGTATTGTAGTATAGCGTTATTATAACCAATAATATTGAATAGTAAAAAAATCAGGGATGGTGTGTTACCTGGACAACCGGCTCCTGGAGACACGCAGCTGGTGGTTTGAGATGTGGTAGCTGGCAAAGCAGTACCTAGGAAATAAACATTTTTTTAAAAATTAGTCATTGTTTCGTTATTAAAAGAGGGAATTTCAGAAAGTGGGCAAAGGGAACATTGCAAGAATGAAGGCGTATACTTCGCAAAATGCTGCTGTCGTCTGTTGAGGTGCCCTGTTTTCATTTTGTCATCAGAAGTATTCACACAGCATGTAATACCATTACATATACATACAGACACACTAACATACACATATACACACTTTTACACACACACACCACTGACTCACTCTTGGTTTTAAAGGCACACCCTGGAAATACTCAAAAAACTCATGTGTGCATTACTCAACACTCAGTCCTTCTTTGTTCTCCACAAAAAAAACAAAAAAAATTCCCCAAATAAAATGTTATAAAAAAAAATAAAAAAAGTTACTCCTCTTTTTTTCTGTTTTTATGTTTACTCCCTTTTTCTTGTCACACTTTCTTCTACTCCTGGGGTTTGATTATGTGTGTTGATATTGTTGTGTATCATTGTTGTGTATCATTTTGTATTTATTTGTTTGTTTGTTGGGAGGAGAAATATTGATAAATGGGAGGAGCTTAAACCTACACACACACACACACACACACACACACACACACACACACACAGCCCGTTAGTATCACACTCACCAGTGGATGAAAGCGTCGTTGTTAAATGCGCACACTGGGGATAGCAGACTGTAAAGAGAACGTGGCAGTTAGTAGGGTTACACAAGTTTTTTTTTTTTTAGATGCCATTTTTTGTCAACGCCGATAAGGCTTCCTGATTTGCATGTACATCAGATCGTTCTGTTTTTTTTTTTTTTTTTCCTGTGAGCAAGAAAAAAAAAATCTGACATTGAAATGCGTCACTGTTATCAGATTAACTGTAGAGGATTAACTCTGAAGCCCGTCCCTGCCCTTTCGGCACATCTAACGCTGACTAAGAGTTCACCTGGGTGTCCTATCTGCTCTAGCTTCTGTCTCTGCCCTATCTGCTTCCTCTGGTCTATAAACTCTCTATACCTCATGTGCTCAATCAGCAGTTTCTCTCTGCCCTATATGCTCTCTCTTCTGTCTTATCTGCTTCGTTTGGTCTATAGGCTCTCTATGCATGATCTGCTCTCTCTCTGCCATATCTGCTCTCTCTGCCCTACTTGCCCCTCCCCATCACCCCATACCCCAGTAACCAATTGCCCCAAGAATAGATTTTTTTTTTAACTGTTGTAAAGTAGGTAAACAAGAACACACACTTGCGCACACACTTGCGTGCACACACACACACACACACACACACACACACACACACACACACACAGTCAAAAGGACAAACCGTTAGTTATATTAAAAGAATATAAAGAGTAGTGACGTTCAGCAGACAGACAGACAGACAGACAGACAGACAGACGCTGATCACATGATCACAGAGCTGTACTCACTGCAGCTGAGTGTCGAGTCGGTCTGAGCGTATGAAGCCGGGATTTCCCAGAAGCCATTGTCCCAGTCCACCACGTTCCCCACGGCATCGCAGGTCAGCGCCGAGAGCTCCGAGGAGGTCATGGCGGTATTCCACACACGGAAATTATAGAGGATTCCATTAAAGTTCTGCCCCTGTTTCTTCCCTCTGCCCAGCTCAAAAGAACCACCGGTTTCCATCCTCATACCCACTGACTCTGAGCAGTATTTAACCTGGTAGGTCCCTTTGAAGTACACGGCCACAGCGCCGTTCACGTTTGACCACGTAACACAGAACGGCTGCATGTTCGCAGTGAAGTCAGCGACAGTAACGAAATCGTTGACTGGACATGTGACGTTTCCGATAGACAGCTCAATGGTGTTCCCGCTGTTCCCAAAGCTCAGGTAGGGTTCTTTACTCGTGTAAGAAAAGATAATCCCAGATCCGGTGTGCGACTGACCGGCGATCTCGAAGCACACCGTGAACTGACTGAGCACCGGGATGGACACCAAGCTGGACACTCGCACCACGTCCTTGGTGTTCTGAGGCAAGGTCACCTTCTGGTTTCTCAGAGCTACAGCAACTGGAGGGGTGGAAAGGTGAAGAGTTTTAGTCCTATATTTTTCTAAGGACATTTCAATATGATTACATTGTAAAAATGTCTAAAGTTTTCAGCACTGTTTAATGGCTCAGATCTGAGAACTACATGTTACAGACATGGGTGCATTTTTATTTTTGTTATTATTTTTGTTTTCATCACAAAAAGCTACACTACGGATGGGGGGGGCTCACCGGGGGGGGGGGGGGGGGGTGTTGCAGGATGTCATCACGTGCCTTCGTTCTTATTAGGAAGATCTGTACTCAGCTTAGATTCTGTACGAGAGTGCTTTGCGGACGTTGTGCCTTTACACCAAATTGGCCAAAATAAATAAATAAATAAATAAATAAATAAGTATGTTAATAAATAGTTAAGTAAATAAAATTTTTTGTAATAATAATAACAATAATAATAATAGCAACAATATAAAGAACCAACTAATTAGCAAATGAATAATAATAATAATAATAATAATAATAATAATAATAATAATAATAATAATAATAATAATAATAATAATAATAATAATAATAATAATAATAATAATAATAATAATAATAATAATAATAATAATAATAATAATAATAATAATAATAATAATAATAATAATAATAATAATAATAATAATAATAATAATAATAATAATAATAATAATAATAATAATAATAATAATAATAATAATAATAATAATAATAATAATAATAATAATAATAATAATAATAATAATAATAATAATAATAATAATAATAATAATAATAATAATAATAATAATAATAATAATAATAATAATAATAATAATAATAATAATAATAATAATAATAATAATAATAATAATAATAATAATAATAATAATAATAATAATAATAATAATAATAATAATAATAATAATAATAATAATAATAATAATAATAATAATAATAATAATAATAATAATAATAATAATAATAATAATAATAATAATAATAATAATAATAATAATAATAATAATAATAATAATAATAATAATAATAATAATAATAATAATAATAATAATAATAATAATAATAATAATAATAATAATAATAATAATAATAATAATAATAATAATAATAATAATAATAATAATAATAATAATAATAATAATAATAATAATAATAATAATAATAATAATAATAATAATAATAATAATAATAATAATAATAATAATAATAATAATAATAATAATAATAATAATAATAATAATAATAATAATAATAATAATAATAATAATAATAATAATAATAATAATAATAATAATAATAATAATAATAATAATAATAATAATAATAATAATAATAATA
>MU551526.1:11297341-11316321 GCA_024362625.1 Silurus asotus
TTTTTTTTTTTTTTTTTTTTTTTTTTTACTTTGAATCTGCTTTTGAATCTTTTTTTTACTTTACTTTAATCTACTTTTTTTTTTTTACTTTTTCCACTTAAATCTTGAACCTTGTGGTGCGATCTCCAGGCCAAAGCCTGAGCAGGCTGGTTTCTCTCAGGGTGGTGTGATCTCGCCGGAGTCGGGTTCCAGCGTGAGGTTATTTTAAGGATATGCTCTGTCACAGCTGTTGTCTCGGGGCACCATAGTGCTTTTGGAATTCCTTCACCTTTTTCTCTTTGGTCGTAGAAGTGGACAAACTGCTGCCATTAACCTCTCTTCCACCTCGGATAGAAGACCTGATTGTGTGAGTATACTTTAAAACGTTGAATAAAACAATGAAATGAATGTATTATTATAATAATGATAATAACATGTAGCTGAATTCAGTGTGGATATCATGTCTGTAATTTGTGGCTTTTTTCCATTGAGTGTGTGTTACACTGTTCCTCTTGTCTACTGAGATTTCACGATCCACACTGAACAAAACGAAAGAAAAGAAAGAAACAAGCGCAGGATTTAATGTCAGATTATCAAATTAGTTGACAATTTTTGAAATTTAAATAATAAATTCTTGGCTCGGACTGCAGGATAAAATGTGATAAAGTATGGAGAAGTCCATATATAGAAGCTCTGAAAATAGATGTCGGGCCATGTGTCAACGTGAGGCTGAGAGGTGATGAAGGGGAAAAGACACAAGGTCTGTAAGCTGATAAGGTGCTGCAGCGATCGTGAAGCAATAACAACACGCGATAAACAAATTAAATGCGACAAACAAATGTAATTCCTCAAATAAAAAAACGCTTTCCTTGTTGTTGTTTGGGACTTGTTTGTAATGGGTTTATGTTTCATTAGTTCTTCTTCTTTATTTATTTATTTATTTAAAATTATTCATTTATTTATTTTTATGTTTGTTTGTTTGTTTACATTTTTCCCCTTCCCTTATCAGGGTTCTAGAAATGTAATGATGACTAATAATTTTATTATTATAATTATTTAACTTTTTATTAAATAATTTAACTACATATTTATTCTTAAACAGTTCAGACTTTTTTAATTTTTATTTTGCTTCTTCTCCTTTTTGTTATTCGAAACTATTTATTTATTTTTGCATATATATTTACAGTTTTCCCTCCTCATTCACAGGTATTGTTTTAGTAATTATATTTTATTATTGTTAAATTAATGAATAATTAATATTAATTAATAATTCATTTTATTCTGTTTATTTATGCACTTATTATTTATTTTTTTATTAATTTATATGTTTATTTATTTATTCATTCATTCATACCTTTATTTATTTATTTATAAATCTATCTATTTGTTTATTGCCCCCCCCATTCCCAGGGTTCTAGAAGTGTAACCACCAATGCTATTTATTTGTTTGTTTACTTGTCATTCATTCATACAAACATACTAACAAACATACATTCGTTATTATATTGCTTTTAGTATGTAAATTTGCTTCTATCTATTTATTTCTATAAAATAATTTAATTTTTTTTCCTCTCTTTTGAAATGCGAATATAAAAATCGGTGCCAATAAAACGTCCTTGAACTGTTTCAGTCTTAACGAAAAACCATTTTTATCAAGTTTACTGCAAATTCTAGAACATTTAGAGAAGAACATATTTATCCCTGATGTTCTTGTGTGTGTGACCAGATGATGGAGAAAAATCCTCCGCCGTCCACCGATGCCACCGACCAGGTCAGCGGTCTCGAGGAGAAACCGGTGGACCCAATGGAGGTCTTCAGTAGGCAGTTGGAGGACATCATCAACACGTACGGCTCTGCGTGTAGCCTGATGGAAGAGAAGATTGCCATACTGGAAAAAGATGAAGAGAGACTGGATGAAGCCGATAAGGCGAAGGATTCGGCTGTGAACCCGGGGGTGAATGGCAACCCTGAGACAGAACAAGTGTCCGGAGTGCTCCTGGAAGAGCTCGGTATGGGACGTGGTGGAGCATGAGAGTCTGTGTGTGATTGTATATGTCTATTTTACCTTTCCCTTATTTTCCTGCACCGCTGTTTCGTTCCTTATAAGGTAAAGATGCTTCACCTGAGGAGAAACTGGAGACTGTTTTGAGGAAATACGCCAAACTGGTAAGTCCAAAGAATCTCAATGATGCTGAAACACCTAACCATGATCTCATAGAAGTTCTATGAGAACAATGTACACGAAGACTAACAAGCAACCGAGCTACCAATGTAGAGCAAGATACGGCTCATGGGGCAGGGCTTACTGCATAGAGTTTGAGAGAGTGTTTTAATTGGTCGAAGTAATGGCCGTGTTTGATCATTGTTGAATGTGTAGAGCTTTGTTTCCATGTGTGTGTTAGTTGAAGGAGCAGATGAGTATGCAGGACCTGCTGAAGCTGCTCCAGGAGAAACAAGGCGTCCTGGTGAAACAGAGAGACCAGCTCCAGATAGAGCACAGTCAGGGGATCCTGGCCAGGAGCAGACTGGAGAGCCTGTGTCGTGAGCTTCATAAACACAACATGACCCTGAAGGTGAGCGTTCAGTCTGGACTGATGGTGCTAAAAGAACATGGTTTCAGTGTCATCACAAAGTCATTGGTGTGTTTCAGAATTATTGGGTGGTTCAGCTTTTAGAAGTTCTGCTATAGGTGGTTATTTTTTGGGTGGTTCTTCTTCAAGTGGTTCTGCTTTAAGGTGGTTCTGCTTTTATGGTTTCTGCTTTTGGTGGTTCTGCTTTTAGAGGTTCTGCTTTAGGCGGTTCTTCTTCATGTGGGTTTGCTTTAGGTGGTCCTTCATCATGTGGTTCTTCATTGGGTGGTTCTTTATGTGGTTCTGCTTTTTCATGTGGTTCTATAGGTCTTTCTTCTTTGGGTGGTTCTTCTTCATGTGGTTCTTCTTTTAGAGGTTCTGCTTTGGGTGGCTTTTATTTCAAAGGTTTTCCTTAAAGGTGTTCTGTTTGGGAGGTTCTTCTTCATGTGTTTTTTTTTTTTTTGGGTGGCTCTACTTTTAGAAATTCTGCTTTGGGTGGATCTTCTCCTTTTAGAGGTTCTGCTTTGGGTGGATCTTATCCTTTTAGAGGTTCTGCTTTAGTTGTTTCTTTCATTTTTAAGAGGTTCTGATTTTAATGCATCTTTTTTTGGCTGGTTTTTCTTCATGTAGTTCTTCTTTGGGTGGTCCTGCTGTAGGTGGTTCTTCTTAAAGTGGTTGTGCTTTAGGTGGTTCCTCCTTGGGTGGTTCTTCTTTAGGTGTTTTGCTTTGGGTGGTGCTGCTGTAGGTGGTTCTTTCTTTGGGTGGTGGTGCTATGGGTGGTTCTGCTTCAGTGGTTTTGCTTTGGTTGTTTCTGATTTAGGTGGATGTTCTACTTTAGGTGGATCTTCTTTATGTAGTTCTTCTTTTAGTTGTTATGCTTTGTTTGGTTCTTCTTTGGGTGGTTCTGCTTCAGGTGGATGTGCTTCAGGTAGTTCTGCTTTAGGAGGTCCCTATTTCAGTGGGTCTCATTTGGATTCTTCTTTACGTGTTAATTCTTTGTGTCGTACCATTTTACGTCGTTCTTTTGTAGTATGTTTCCTTTACATCGAGGACGTTAACCATCATAATGATCTGTCCCACAGGAAGAAATGCTGCACAAGTGTCAGGAGGACGAGAAAAAGCGAGCAGAGATCACATCTCACTTCCAAACCACTGTGGTGGACATTCAGGCCCAAATCGAACACCACAGCAACCGCAACAACAAACTGTGCCATGAGAACAACGAGCTGGCTAACAAGCTCACCTCCATCATCCAGCAGTATGAGAAGAGGGAGGAGGTACCTCACACACACATACACACACACACACACACACACACACACACACACACACACACACACACACACACACACACACACACACACTTCAACTTCAACTTCAACTTCACAGAGTCTCAGATTTGATGTAAATTCATTTATGAACAACTTTTTGGGTGAAGTTCTTTTGTCCAGTCCTTCATATAATGTCAAATATGGCCAAAAGTATGTGCACCCCTGACCATCACACCCATATGTGGTTCTTCTCCATATGGTTGTATAATAGAAGCATTACTACTCTTACAAAGAAACCCAAACACTGTCCCATCAACGCTCTTCTGCACACTGTGAGGTCCATAAAGACATCGTTCTTAAGGTTAAGGTTGGACTGGAAAATATTGAGATGTTCTTCATAGAGCCTTCTCCTCTTCAACCTTCTCAACACTAAACACCTTTGGGATGAAACGAACCTGGAACTAGAGTTTCTTCACCTCCTCCAATATCAGTACCTGATCTGGAATCTAGAACAAACATACAATTAGGCAAAAGTATTGGCAGACCCAACTTTTCCACCCACTTGCTTCTTCTTCAAACGTTTCCCATTAATTTAAAAGACGTATAGGATGATTTTTAGAACGTTTTCGGATGGAGAAACATAATATTTCCCTTTCATATTAAGTTGGAGACCCAAACTTGTTACAGCATGGCAGTGCACAAAGCCAGCTCTATGAAGATATACTTCACATGGGTTTATAGTGGAAAATCTTGAGTGGCCTGCTATAGAGCTCTGAATACCTTTGGGATGAATTGGAATGCTGATTGAATCCCAGGCCTTCTCACCTCACCTACATCACACAAAATAGTGGAACATCTCCAGAAGACTGGAGCATATTATAACAGCAAATGTGGAATGTGATGTACATGACACAAACGTTTGGCCATATATTGTACTTTTTACTACTGGATTTTTTTTTTCTCCAGAGCTTAGAGAAGCTCTTCAAGCAGAAGAGCCTACAGCAGCAGCTGTCAGATACCAAACTGGAAGAAGCAAACTTGGCACTGAAGGAAGCCGGAGAGAAGCATATGAGGGAGAAGGAATATGTGAGTTAATTAAAAATGTGATCACGACTTTCTAATTGTTTGTTTTACTTCCTGAAATTGTTTTTTTGATGTGAATGAACGAAAGAAAGAACGAACTAACGAACGAACTGTGGAAGCCGCTAGTAACGTCTCGCTGTCTTTGTTACTAGTTGCTTAAAGACGCAATTGAAAAAACAAAGAAATGCTTCACACTGAAGGAGCAAGAGTTGCAGATGAAGAAGCAGGTAAAGTGGGAGTGTTTTGTCATTCTCTCTCTCTCTCTCTCTTTTTCTCTTCTTTGTCTCGTCGTTTGTAAGCGCAGTTACTGTCTCATGCTGCGGAGTGGAAGCTACAGGTTAAAGAGCTGAAAGAGCAGAACACAGTGATGCAGGCTCAGGTGAATATCCAATTGAGTACATCAGACCCCTAGTCGGGATTCATTTCTTTCTGCTTCCTCTTCCTCTTCTTCTGCTTCATGTTGTTGCTGTAATTGCATGTGGATGAACGATGAGATGGAAAAATTACGGAGCTTGCTATTTTATTTATTTATCCTCCACACATGCTAATTTTAGAAGAATGTTCTTGGCGTGATGATGCAGTTAGACGTCTGACTCAGGAAGTGAAGTAGAGCTCAGGGATGAGTATGAGATGAGAAATCGAACAGGTCTATATTTTGAGTATGTGCACATGGTGATATGAAAATAAATACACATATATATACACACATACACACACACACACACACACTGGCCAAATAGTTTCAGACATTTCCAGCCATATGAATCAGAATCATCTTTATTGCCAAGTAGCATGGGTCGGATGTGGAAGGAATTTGTGTGCTGGTGCTATAAAATACGAAAAAGTATAATAGAAAACTATGAAAATAAAAGAATAAAGAAAGAAAAAGACGCGACTATGCAAATATATGCGGTTCTTTCCCATATTTTGGACGTGGTAGCATGAGATTTTTGATTAGATTTTGACTTCAACTAGGAGACCCCAAACCCTCTCCCACATAAAGATATATATGGTTTCAAGAACATATATAAATATATCATTTCCATGGGTTAGAGTGGTAGATCTTGCTTGGCCTGCTACAGAGCTCTGAACTCAACCCCTATTGAGCACCTTCAAGATTAATTGAAAGGCACCGCAGACCCTTCCTTACCGCCATCAGTACCTACCTTTATTAACACCCTTCTCAGAAGAGTGGAGGCTACTTTACATAAACTTGACATACATTATATGGATGTCGGGTGTCTGACAAGAAACATGGAGAACACCAGAAACTTTACACAGCTTAGGCCCCTTACATGATGCTGCCATCACCATGCTTTACTCATGTCCAACTTACGATTGCTATCGTGTTTAAGCTCCTAGTGGTGTATTATGCAGATGTTTTACGTAAGTCTACCTAATATACAGAACCGTGGTGCAAATTCTGATCTATTATCCCAGAAACATCTCAGTTTGGGTCAGATGTCTATAAGTCACTATAAAGTTATTGACCTACCGACACCACAGAATGTCCTCTTCATTCGTGTTCCTCACGATTTCCCTTGTAGCTCGTGTTGTACTCTCAGAAGTTCGATGAGTTCCAGACAACTCTGGCAAAGAGCAACGAGGTCTACGTCGCTTTCAAACAAGAGATGGAAAAGGTACGCTACATTCCCGCTACGATATTTTTTCGCACAAACGTTTTTTTAATCATCTAACTCATATTTTTAGATGTCCAAGAAGATGAAGAAACTGGAGAAAGAGTCGAACGTGTGGAAGATACGCTTCGAAAGCTGCAACAAAGCTCTCACTGATATGATCGAGGAGGTAACGATTGCGTTGTGCGTTGTGCACTCAGTGATGCACCTGATCTAATCTCATGATGTTGTCTTCCATCAGAGATCCGAGAAGGGCAAGGAGCTTGAGATGTTCACAGTGAAGATCGACAAGCTGGAGACACTGTGCCGGGCACTACAGGAGGAGAGGAAAGTCCTGTATGAGAAGATAAAGGATATACGCTTGCAGACCATTTCGGCCTCAGAGGCCGTGGCAATTATTGTTGAGGAGGAGATTCCTGAACTTAACCAGCTCGCCATCTCTGAGCCGGAGAGAAACCCAGCATTAACAAGCGAGATGGAGAAGCTGTGGAAGGAACAAGCGCGTCTGGAGGAATTTGCAGCCTCACTGATCGCCTCAACTTCAGACGACATGGAGGGATCGGACAGTGAGGAGGAACCCTCTGAACCTGTGCATCCAATTCCTGTTGTTCCTGTGCCAAATAAGACATCAACTGTTGAGTTTACAGAGGAATGCGGTGTGGATCAAGATCGCAAAGAGGTACATAAAGAGGTGGTCCAATTAGAGGCCAACCAGCAAGAGAAAAAACAACCTATAGAAGAAGCATCTAAGGCAGAACCTCCTAAAGCTGAACCCCCCAAAGCAGAACCACCCAAAATAGAACCTCCCAAAGCCGAGTCACCCAAAGCACAACCATCCAAAGAAGAACCACCCGAAGCAGAAACACCTAAGGGAGAACCCTCCAAAGTAGAATCATCCCAATTAAAACCTAAAGTAGAACCACCTAAAGTAGAACCCCCTAAAGCAGAATCCCACAAACTAGAATCCCCAAAAGAAGAATCCCCCAACGTAGAACCACCTAAAGTAGAACCCTCCAAAGCAGAACCACCTAAGGTAGAGCCCTCTAAAGCAGAACCATTCAAAGTTGACCCCCCCAAAGCAGAGCCATCCAAAGCAGAATCCCCCAAAGTAGAACCCTCCAAAGCAGAACAATCCCAAGTAGAACCTAAAATAGAACCACCTAAAGAAGAACCCCCAAATAGAGAACTACCGAAAGCAGAACCACCTCAGGTAGAGCCCTCCATAGCAGAACCAATCAAAGCAGAATTCCAGAAAGCAGAACCCCCTAAAAAACAACAAGCCAAACAAGAACCACCCAAAAAACAACAACAATCCAAAGCAGAACCACCCAAAGAAGTTCTCACTAAAGGGCCGAGCAAAAAAATGGCAAAACCAGAAGGAAACAAGCAGCACACACCCAAGCAAAAACCCAACCGGCCAAATTCTGTTGAAATCAAAGAACCCAAATCCAAAGAAGTCAAGCCACCAACGGTTTCAGCTCAAGCTCCAGAAGAACCTTCTCACAAAAATGAACTCCTTCCAGAAAAAGAGCCAATGGCTGACTCAGGGAAAGAATCCCAACCTATACAAGTAGAGTCTCCGGTTACAGAACCTTCTGCACATGAGGTGTCTACAGGGGCATCAGGATCTCAAAACCCCAAACCTTCCCAAGAGGCTACACCCACTTCAGTAAATAAACCCCACCCGAAAAAACAGGGCGGGGCTAAAAAGAAAGGAGCGCCAAAAAGCGTGAAGAAAAGCTGAAGGAGCTGAATGGAGAGAAAGTGTGTGATTCCAGGCATTCCTGTGATTCCTGATTTCCTCTCTTATGATACGTGTGTGTGTGTGTGTGTGTGTGTGTGTGTGTGTGTGTGTGTGTGTGGCTGAGTGCAGTGCTGTGTGAAGAAACCATTTAGTTCTCCAAACCCCCCAAAAAAGTTTATTAAAGCGCCATGATAGGTGTTATTGAGTGTATATGTATATGTGTGTGTGTGTGTGTGTGTGTTTTACCTTTTCATGGAAACTGGTCACAGTTGTGAGCTCTGGTGTACCTGACTGTTCTTCACCATGCAGCAGTTTCCATGGCAACCATTTAAAAAAAAAATACACACATAAGGCCACATAAGGCAGACGCTATATTCTGTTCAAGTTCTGAGATAAAAAGCCAGACTTGCCTTTTGTGTGTGTGTGTGTGTGTGTGTGTGTGTGTGTGTGTGTGTGTGTGTGTGTGTGTGTGTGTGCGCGCGCAGTATTTCTGATGAAACACATTTCCTGTATAAATGGCAAGAATCTGGACAAATCTGTTGCCATTGCAATTTGAATAGCTAGCAGGCCGTTGTTTACTTTTGGCCATCAAGTGTATTTCAAGAGTGAATTTATTAAAAACTGCAATATTTTGACAATAACTATAACATTTTACACATTTTTTTAATAATATTTTAGGTCTGATTTTAAGAAATATATTTAAAAAATATTAATTATAAGAAATTGTTTTTTATGAACAAATAAAAATTTTTATAATTTAAGCATAACTTTGTAATATTAGGGAATAAATTTTTTAAATAATTTGAGAATAAATAAAATAATAAATAGAATAATAAAAAACTACTTTTTTAATAGAAAATAAATGTGTAATAATTTCAGAATACATTTCTTAAAAATAGAAAATAATTATTTTTATTTATAATTATTTTCATTTTAAAATAAATGCATAATGAAAAGGTATGTACTAATTAAAAAAGAATTGTGCATTAATTAGAAAATACATTTGTAATAATTCACTAATAAATTATGAATCCGTTGAGAATAGATTTTGTAATAATTTAAACATTTTAATAATAAAATAATTAATTTGTGATCATTTAAGAATCCATTTTTGTAATAATTTGAGAATAAACTTGTACAATTACATAGAAATAAATGTGTAATATGATAAAATATAAAGTGTATCATCTCTAACATCACTGTCTTATCAATTAGAGAAACAGGAAATAACTGATTTGATGGGGGTTTTTTTATTTTTTTATCTTATTCTTTGTACAAAAGGGTGAATTTGGCATATACAGATACATTCACTTGTCACAGTATTTATTCTCGCTCGTGTGTCTGTAAATGGCGGATGAGAGCGTCTGATGAGTGTCAGTAATACTGAAGCACTTCCTGTCTCCATCCTATGTGATTACATTAAAATTAAAGAAAGACTGAAAAGTAAAAATTTCCTAGAAAAAAAGAGAAAGAAAGAAAGAAAGAACGAACGTGAAGGAAACTAGCATGCACAGGGGACTTTTGTCAATAAGCCTCAAGGACTTTGAAGGAGGAGAAGGGCTTGACAAAGTGATAGTCCAGGTTTCCGCAGTGAGGACACTGCTGTACGTTACTGTACTCGGAGAAATACTGCATCCCCACTCGCACATCGATTACAGGCTTTCCACAGTGCTTACAGTTTAGTCTGGCCTGAGAGAGAGCGAGAGAGAGAGAGAGAGGGGGAGAGGGAGAGAGAGAGAGAGAAAGAGCGAGAGGGAGGAGGTTATTATAACAGTAAATGAAGACTAAATGTAGAATGGAGTATTCAATAAGCACATACCAGACCTATGCTCAGGTGTCCACAAACTTTTGCTCAAATATTGGCAATAGTTTTGTAATATTTTTTAAATACAAAAAAACATTTTTCGGAATAAAGAAATAAAAGTACCGCTCGGAAAGTCAAATAATTGCGTAAAAAAAATAAAAAATTCACAAACAATAATAAAAATCGCGCACGCTTTTGATCGGCGGTGTGAAGAAAAACCGTGCTGAACGACGGAACGGAGCCAAAAGACGTCTGACGTTCATCGTACCTGTTCAATGCACAGCTGCCCCACAAATAGAATGGAGGAGGAACTTTGTGAACGTCCTGCGGAACCCTGCTTTACCGGCATGTTTCATCCTATAGGGGGCGCCCTGTTATTGACGCATGATCACAGGAAGCCTGATCCCACATGCACACAGACAAATACATTTCTACAGGTGTTTTTTTCTTTATATTATGAAAGGGTATGTATGTATATTTTTATTTATTTAGTTATTTATGTATTTATTTTTCCGTTTATTTGGGGTGTAAAGGTACCAGCAGTCTAGCGATATGGAATCTTTAGCGTTTTCTGTCCAGCTTCAAGAATTTCTCTTAAAAAGAAAGAGAAAAGGAGAAAATCCTGACAATTCTGCATATCCAGGGAGTGAATGAATGGAGGATGGAAGAAATTAAGACATTTGAATAAAGTATGCTGAATAAGCAGAACTGTAAAGTGGATCATATCTTTAGAACATTAAATATTAAATGTAAAAAACATACACACATACACACACACACACACACACACACACACACACACACACACACACACACGTCTATACACATCTGTATTGCCCAAATGGTGTCTAACAAATGTACACTAATTTGATAATTCTATGTATTTAATTGCATTTAATGAATTACATTTTTGCGCCATTTAATCAACATAATAAAAAAGTGTATGAGATTAATTCGTTTTTGGTTTTTTTCAGTGTTGAACACACAGGAAGTGTGTGCTCGGTTGAATCAGCGTCCTAAATTAAACCGCAACCATATGAACATCGAGTTCCATCCAGATTCCTGTCTTTCTAACGGAAATGAATAGAATCTGATGGCACTACGTTATCTCTGGGTGTGATTTGGAGATGCAGAATTCGAGCCTAATAGAGAGTTATTTTCCTATTCCTATTTTTTTGTCAGCTCTGTGAACATCAATAACAGCTTTAACACAGCTAAGTGTGAGGCCTTACACCATTCTTACGCTTCACCTCGGGCTCTTTTTCTGACCACAACATTGTGCACCTGCATCGTGCAACACATCACACCTAGAAATAGATGGTTGAGTGTCGTGTGGAATGTCAGCCTACTTTCATATAGATGTAGATGTTTCAGAATGGCCTATACAACAAACAGAGAGTAACTACAGAAAATGATAATGTAGTGTGTGTGTGTGTGTTTGTATGTATTTTTTAGGGGTTTCCTACCTGACAGCAAGGTGAAGCAGCCAGAATGTCGTAGGTATACATAGTACCCAACTGGTGCCAGCTTCCGTCCCATCGGGATTTGCACTTTATACACACGATTTTGTGCACGCCCTCCAGACAGTCCACGCAGATGGCATACAGGTGCATCAGCCTCCCTGTCAAAAACATTATATAATGAGGTGCGACATGAGAGAGCGATTTCAGACCTCTTTTGTTTGTCAGCGTGGGCACGAGCGATCGTTCGAGCGATTCTCACCTTGTAAGTGACACGGGACATCGTACTCGATCTCGTCGTGCCGAGATGGGCTGAGGAACAGTGTTCCATCCACCAGCGGGAACTGCTCAAAGATGGGCAGCATGCGGTGGCACAGGGCGCAATGGACCACGTTGCGGTGGCTCGCGCTGAGCGCAGAGAGGATGAACTTCCTCAAGTCCTCACCCTGCCCGGCCTGAGCGTCGTCCTCCATGCGCACGTGGTAGGTGTTGAGCTTGTGCCGCGGGATGTGCGCCAGCAGCTCGGAGAGGTCCAGCCTCCGTAAGAACTGCACCGGCGTACCATCGCCCTGAGTGAGTCGGGGGAGGCACAAAGCGCCTGCCCCTTGATCCGTTTGAAGACTTCCCCGACCGGCCACATGTCCTACCAGCAAGTGCTTCCTGTTGCCTTCCATGTGCACAGCGTTTTTAAGGAACTCGCCCAGGTGCCGCGAACTGCGCGGGGCGCCGATGGATTGAGGCGTGAAGAACGAGAAGCCGAGAGGTGGGGACTGGCCGGGGGAGTCGGTGGGCGAGCGTACAATCAGGCTCGCCCCCATGCTGGTAACCGGGTGGCCCCTTTCTTGAGAGTTCTGCCGATCCACCGATTGGCGGCGGGAAAGGTCCTGGTTGGAGCCGCGGTGGGGAAGTTTGTTGGACGACTTGCTTTTCTTGAGATCCTCTAAAGCCTCCACTCCGCCCCCTCCACCTGGGACACCTCCGCTGGCCTTAGCGCTACTTTTCTCAGTCACCACCTTCTTCTTGCGCTCGTCCTGCATGCGCTTGACCTGGTACCAGTCGGTGTCTTTCTTCAAGTGGCCCTGACCGCAGCGACAGGAGCAGAAGCGAAAGGCCAGGTCGTAGCCCTTCTTGGTCCACATGTTCTGCCGGCACTGCTTCTCGTTCCAGCTACGTGCGCGGCCGATGCAGTTGAACTGCACTAGGATGCTGCTTTCCCACTCGTAAAAGCACTGGAGGTGCATCCAGTTGCCATAAGGACAGTGCTCGCTGTTGCACAAGACCCGCTGGTAGTCATCCTTATCGAGGTCGACGGCACGGCCCAAACTGCACACGAGCGGTGTCGCACATGCCGCTTCTGCAACACACAACGTATTTATATTTATTTACAACACCATATAGCACACACACATGTTAATTAGACGTTACAGACGTTCCCAATCATTCTCCTTCACCCCTATACCAGCTCATGAGATCAGATAAAGCCTGCCGTCTCCTGCGTCTGACCTTCATTATCGTTCCTATATCAATGGAATCAGAGAGCATCTGGAGTGTCAGCAGTACTGCACAGTCTGTGATCTAATCTACCCACACTTCCCTCAGACTTATGAAATATTATGCAACATCTACCAAAAAAAAAACAAAAAAAACAAATCCAACACTCAGACCCATCAGGCTGTTCCTTCAAAAGGAACACCTGATTCAAGGCCTACTGCACTCTCCTTCTCTTTTATTGCCATTCCTAGTAATCTGGAAGGCAAGTTGGAGCAAGTGAAAGAAGCCCTGGAGAGGGAGTGGAGATGTCTAACTTCTCCACCTCCTTCTCCTCCTTCCTTCCTCCTTCTTATGGGCCTGTAGAGTTTGATGGATGTAAGCACCTCGTTTATCGCTCGGTGGAGCGGCTGTGGCTCCTACTAACGCAGAGCTTCCTCCTCCTACGCTTCCGCTTCCACCACCACCACCACCTCCACCTCCAGCTCCAGCTCCTCCTGCTGCTCCTCCTCCTCCTCCCCCAGCTCCTCCTGCTGCTCCTGCAGTGGCTCCATTTTCCTGCTCATCTCCACTACTGTTAGTGCGCTTGCTCCTCTTCCCCTTGTTGCTCTTCTGGCTCGGCATGATGATGATGATGATGGTGGTGTGTGCGCGTTTTCTCGCTCTCCGTCTCGGACGCGCAGGAAACACTCACGTCAGGCGTCCGGCGGCGTCATTACCGCAACACACACACACACACACACACACACACACACACACACGAGCCTTTATCTCTAATCTAGACCTTTAAAAATCTGTCTATATATATGTAGACATCAAGCACCGCTGATCTTCATCCTCATCTTCATCAGCAGGAGCGCCGCGGTGGTCGTCGTTGTCTCGCTGACCATTTTGATTTTGACAGTCGAGGTGCACCATGAAGCAGAAGCAGAAGAAGAACCAGAAGAAGAAGAAGAAGCACAAGAAGGCGTGTCCATGCCTTGTTTTGATTCCTGCTCTGAAAACACAGCCAGTTTCCTCCACCCTCGACATGTGACGTCAGAACAGGACACGCCCCCCACGTCCCCAGTACGGAAGAGAGAGACAGAGAGAGAGCTGTGGTAGAAGGTGGCGTGTTACTAAGATCAACTCCATGAAGCAGACCAAGTTTGCTCATTCCTATCAGTTTTTTTGTATCAAAACATAATACCAAAAAAAAAAAAAAAAAAGATCTGCAATCTGCAGTGCAACGAACATTTTTTTTCTTCTTCTGACACCAGATGACGTCACCATCTTCTGACACCATATTATTATCAATAATGAGTGACTTCTTAGAAGTTGTTCCATAAATGCTTCACATACTTTTCTGGGAAGATGTTCTCCTGAAACTTATATATATATATATATGTTTGTGTGTGTACACATGTACATTGTATATACACACTCAAGATCTTCCATCATATCAAACCTGGTAAAGCGTTTCTTCATGGAGCAGGCTTTGGGCATTGTCATGATGTGGGAACATCTGTATATAACTACAATCGTAGCAACATCTTGACGGGTGTCTAAATACTTTTGGCGTTCACGTTGCGTATTACGTATGGTTAATCTGCTGTTTATTCAGTGCATATATAACATGGATATTTGAATCATTTTGCATACACACATATATTCATGATGTTGCCAAAAGTATTGGGACACCAGCTTTTCCAGTCATATGTCCTTCTTCCTTAAACTGTCTTTGGATGCAGTTGCATGAGATTTTTTCTTCCGCTTGAACTTCCAGCATGATAATGAGCCTGCACACAAATCCAGCTCCATGAAGATCTGCTCTTACATGGATTGGATATGATCTTTAGTGACCTGCTTCTTAAGTTCAAACCCTATTGAAAGTCTTTGGGATGAAATTGGAACACCACCCCCAGGCCTCCTCACCTCACCTCACCTACATCAGGAGCTGACTCTACTAACTCCTCCTTGTAGCTGAATGAAACCTCACAAATCTCCACGAAATCTAGTGGAACATCTTCCCAGAAAAGTGGAGCTCAATGTGGGATGTTGAAAAAGAAGGACATGCTAATCTTATGGTCAGGTGTCCACAATTTTGTTTTTGTCCAATTTACTTTGGAATGTGAGGTTTTATTTCTCGCTGCTTATGAATAGATCACGACAATAGCGGGGCGTTTTAATAGAAACCGAAACTTTTGGCGTATTTGATGTCCGCCCCGAATCAAATCAATAAATGGAAACCAAAAACGTGTTGAACAGGTTCTGACATGTACATAAGACAATGTTGTAGGAATCATGCTGCGGTGCTGTAACGCCACACCCGTTTCCTTCTGCTTCTGCATGAACTGGATTCTTGTCATATTACGCCACCAAGGTGTCGATTATTTTCAACAAGATACACTTTCTAGTATAATTGTAGCAGTTTAAGAACGATTTATTTATTTATTGTAACACTAAACCTAACCCCAAACTTTAAAGTCGAAATAATAACCACATACCTACACCACAAAACCTCACTCTAACTCCACCCCCGAACAAAAACCCCAAACCCTCACCCCAACCACTAACCTTTTGCCTACCACAACCCCTTAA
The DNA here is from genome assembly GCA_024362625.1 of Silurus asotus. NCBI lineage: Eukaryota > Metazoa > Chordata > Actinopteri > Siluriformes > Siluridae > Silurus > Silurus asotus. Next base: position 11,312,958 of record MU551526.1, read on the forward strand.
ACCTTAATCACACTCCTAACCTTACCCTGAACCCTCAGCCAAACTCCTAAACACAAATCTTAACCCCACCTCTACCCTAAACCAAACCCCACTCTTTACCCAAACCTTCACCCAAACCCAAACCCCACTCCTAATTCCTAACCTGAACCCAAACCTCAAATCCCACAACCTAACCAAAATTTTACCCAAACGCCACTCCTCACCCAAACCTAAACTAAAACCCGAACCCAAACCTCAAACCATAACCCCACACCCTAACCAAACCCCACCTCACCCAAACCTAAACCCAAGCCCCACTCCTAACCCCTAACCTGAACCCTAACCTTTACCCTCATCCTGACCCCTAATCCTTACACCAAATTCCAAGTTCATGCCTGTAGCTTTCCCATGTTCCGTGACGAAATTTGCCCGCTAGATGGCACAACTGGTAAGTGTTCTTCAAACCTTTATAGTAAAATACCGCAAAACATCGATTCCACATTAATGTGCTAAACATAAATAAATACATCTGTAGAATTAATTCCATGCAAATAACAACAAAAAAAACTTCAATCCATGCATCTCTTTGTAAGATTAAATATAACCAGGAAAAATAAGCGGGCTGCGCGTCACTTCCGGGACTCTACCAATATGGCGGCCTCCAGCAGCAGCGGTGCCACCAAGCGCCTAGTGCAGTACGTCGTCGTTCGTTCGGATTTAATACACGGCTTGTCGTGGCCTCTGGGAGCGGTTATAACGCAGGCATGTCACGCCGCCACCGCCGTCATTCACGTGAACTACAGCGACCCGGACACGCAGGAATACCTGGCCGACCTGGACAACATGCACAAAGTGGTGCTGCAGGTGCGTCACCACTAGAACCTTTTATAAAAAACAAAAACATAAAAAAGTCTGTCTCCCTCTAGTGGCCACCTGCGATACAGCCTAAAAAAAAGTTGGAACTGTGGGAAACAAAACTTTTTAAAAAAAAAAAAAAAAAAAAAAAAACATCTGTGACTCTAAATAGAAACAAAGACGTAAAGAATTTGTAGTTTTACTTTTAAAACATAAAAAAAGTCTGTCTCCCTCTAGTGGCCACCTGCGATACAGCTCTCAGCCACGCCCACTTTTATTTCTATATTGATTCATATGTGCTCACATCATTTTGTTCACGCGCCTCGTTTTGCTCCTCAGGCAACAGATGAAGCGAGTCTGACTCAGTTATCCAGGATGCTGAGCGAACACGGAGTCGCGCACAAACTGTGGACGGAGCAGCCGGAGAACTTTCCCACCTGCCTGGCCCTGAAGCCGTACCCGAAGGACTCGGTACATCATCTTCTGAAAAAATTTAAGCTTTTCAAATAAGTGGAAAGAGACACTGAATCTGATTAAAAGTCATTACAAAAATCACTGTGTGTCGGTTTAAGTAAATAACTACAAGTTCGTGCAAAAGACCACCTCCGTTCTTTGTACATGGATTTCTCCGGTAGCTGGATTGCTTTGTGGACGTAATACTATTCGGGATCTTTCGGTTCGCCAAAACTCATCCTCGATTTGCAATCATTGCAACAGGCCCATAAGCCCAAATAGCAACAGACTGGCCTTGTAAAAAAAAAAAAAAAATAGACAGGACATTTGACATGGCATCCTGCATTACCGCATCTTATAATGCCAAGATCAAAGTGGACTTGAAGAAAGAAAAAAAAATCCACCTTCTGAGCAGGACCTTATGCTACCACAGCATCTCCAGGATGAACTTTGAAAAACCCTACAATCCCGGATAGTTTAAATATAACTGAACCCCAGACCTCCTCACCTACATAAGTACCTGACGTTCAGACGCCATTGTGTCTAAACGAAATCTGACCAATCTCCACAAAATCTAGTGGAACATCTTCCCAGAAGAGTGAAGTTTATTATAAGGGCATACTGGGACTAAATGTGGACTGAGACGTTCAAAAATAGTGCAACTTTTAAACGCAAGGGATCTTGAGAGGGTAGTTTTCCGTTTGACGCGGTTCATGACAAACACGACGACATTAAATAAGTGTGTTGAAGGATAAGAAAGAAAGGATGTGAAGGAGGACAGAAGGAGGAATAGCCGCTTTTACATGGTGCTTTTATTGCAATGTGTTGCATTCTCACATTCATGGATGTTATAAGAGATTTGTTAGTCAAAGCATCACTTCCTTCAAGGTCTGCGTTATCACCGTAGACAAGCAACAGAAGGGGGCCATATGCACAAGAGGTGTAGTAGGTGTGTGTGTGTGTGTGTGTGTGTGTGTATGCATATATGTGTAAACTTGAACTAGTTCAGTTTGAGCAGCCACATGTTTTCCATGAAATGGACAAAAAATAAAAAATAAGACTGAATTCGATGAGGAAACAAACAAAAACATCATCATGAACATCATCAATGAGAAGTTGTGCAGCCGTACAGGAGAGAACAGACCTGCAGCTGCTGGACCCAGCATGTGACTGATTGTCTATACAACGTCCTAAAAAAAAAAAAAAGGATTAGAAAAGATTTTCTCTCCAGACACTCCTGGACAGAAGGAAAGGAACAAATAAAAAAAAAAAAAAAAAAAAAAAAAAAAAAAAAAAAAAAAAAAACGGGAAATAAACCATGCTTACATGCAGAAATCTCCCAAACGTGTATTCCGTTTTTTTTTTTTTTTTTTTTTTTTTTTTTTTTTTTTTTTTGTGAAAAGTTCAGATGCAGTTCCGAACGAAGCCTCTAGGGGGGGGGACAACAAAAAAAACCTTTGCACTATTATACAAAACAAAAGAATAAATGTATTTATAGTTCTAAATATATATATTTCGAATTGTATATTTTATTTATATTAATTTGACAGCCAGGTGAAGCGGAACCTTGCTTCGAAAGGGGATCGGCGCAGAATTTCAGTTCACGTGTCCGGAAATAATAAGGCAGCGGAAAGATCTCGAGTTCGAACAGAGTCGCCGTGAGAGAGTGACGGCGGAGGAGAGGTGGTGGAGAGGACGAAGACGACGGCAGGAAGAAGGTTCGTCCCGGATCGACGTCTCGTTACGAGGAGATGTCCGAGGAATGTCGAGAAAAGCGAGGAGAAAGCGGAGAACCTGAAGGAACGTCGGCAAAGTTCTGAGAGAGAAGAGAAGTGCATGTGAAAGCCCGGCCTCGCTCGGGGAGGTGAGGGACGACGGCCTACTGACAAGTTCTCGCTCAAGAACCTGAGATACAAAGTTTTACATTAAAAAAACAAACAAACAAAAAAACCCATCCAAATACACAAAAGGACGCTGAACCGCGATACATTCAGGGGAAATAATTTTTTTTTTTTTAATAATAATGGCATCTTTCCTTTTAAATTGAATTATAAAGTGCAAAAAACTCGATTGTATT